>JABSTQ010004136.1:0-99985 GCA_013358835.2 Ixodes persulcatus
CCTGCTATTGATCATAATAAACGTTAGAAACTCTGGTATACCGTAACATCGGCAGTGATCTTGCGAAAAATTGGCGGACATTACTTCGTGGCGTGTCGCTTTAACTTTTGTGGTATTTCTGAAAAAAACCTATAGAACAGCAAAAGAAAAACAACAATCGTAGATTCCCGTCAGTTTGATAGATTAATTTTTCTTTATAATTGGAATATACTCATTGAAAATTTTAATCACCAGGATGCATATCTTATTCTAATTAATATTTTCTCTTGATTTCAAATCCACGAGTGTGAAAACAATACTGTAAGAAAACGCAGGCAGAATCAAACCTTGGCTTACCACAGACGTTTTATCTGCGATCAAACAGAAAGATATGTTATGAGCACGATGTCGCCGTTTTCCGAAAGATAAAGAATTGCGTTTGCAATACCAAAGTTGTAGAAATCGTGTGAATGCCCTAATTCGCTCGAGAAAACGTCAGCATTTTTAAAATAAGTTTTATAGATCACGTTTTGATATTTATAAAACCTGGGCTTTGGTTAATGAAGTTAAGGGAGTTTCAAACAAGTCTACGATAGATGACACAATTACCAAGCATTTCGAAACCGACTTACAGTCGGTTATTGACGCTTTTAATTGTTTCTTTGCTTCCGTGTCGGTGTATCAAACGACCAGAATATCACTCCTATTAACTTGAACCGCTCTTGCTCGACCTCAGCATTTTTGCCAAACATGACATCACAGGATTTGCGTAATCTTGTATTTAGTTTTAAGCCCAACAAGGCTCCCGGAGCTGATAATATTCGTATCAGCGATTTACGGCGAAATTTCGACGTTTTGTCTGATATTCTGCTGTACGTACTGAATGGGACTATCAGCTCAGGGGTCATTCCAGTTGGTCTAAAAAGTGCCATTGTCAGACCGCTTTACAAAGGAGGAAAACATGATAGCGTAGAAAGTTACAGACCAATATCTATTCTCTCGTGTTTATCTTTAATACTTGAGAAACACCTTTTAAAAGCAATGATGGCGTTCCTAGAAAAGTTTTATCTTCTTTCGCCGTCCCAGCACGGTTTTATCCCGGGACGTTGCACGGATTCACTTCTCGAAGATTTTGTGGATAAGTTACACGACACTTTGGAAAACAACAAATATGCCTGCGCTCTTTTTTTAGATGTTTCTAAGGCGTTCGATTCTATCACTCACAAAATATTAATCAAAAAGTTGTTTGACTATGGGTTTAGGGGTCTTTTTTTAATATACTTGAAGACTTTCTGACGAGCCGGACACAGCTCGTTTCTGTCAGCAATACCCAAAGCGCCAAAGTATTTCTTAAAGCCGGAGTTCCTCAAGGTTCTGTTTTGTCCCCTCTTCTGTTTAATATGTATGTGAACGATCTTGCTAAGGCGATGTCAGGTGGTGACATCTTTCAATACGCAGATGATACGTTGTTACTTTCCCGCCATATAAATTTGCGCAGTGCACTTAACATGTTACAAGTTAATGCTACAAAGGTAATGGACTGGTTTCAAACAAATCTTATCAAAATTAACGTTCAAAAAACAAAACTTATGTGTTTCTGCAGTCCATTAAAACGTAAATGCCTTGATATCCCATTTCTGCTCCACACGTCAAATTGTGCTAGCTGCAGCTGCTCACCTATTGAATATGTTTACACAGCGAAATACTTGGGGTTATATTTCGATAGTTACATGTCCTGGAACTGGCATCTTAGCTATGTTGCTAATACCCAGGTAGCACCGAGTTCTGGGCCGAAACTTGGCTTTTTTCTGGGAGTTTAGGGCATTGAAAAGCCCGAAGAAGCCAAAGTAGAGCCAAACCTGACCTCCCTTGGCAACAGTCTGGGTATTTTGGCTCTAATTCGCCAAACAAGTGCCAAACTTAGGCTTCACTGCCTGGTAGTTCGGCTATCATCCGGCATCTTTGGGCCTAAATCGCCTAGCAAATGCGAGAGTTAGGCTTACTGCCCGGTAGTTCGGCAGATATTTGGCATTTCTGGGCCAAAATTGCCAAACTAATGCTAAAGTTAGGCCTCACTTTTTGATAGTTCGGCTGTCATCTGGCACCTTCGGGCCAAAATCGCCACAGATGTGCCAGAGTTAGGCTTACTACCTTGTAGTTCGGTTGACATCTGGCATCTTTGGGCCCAAGTCGCCAAACAAGAGCCAAAGTTAGGCTTCGCTTCCCTATAGTTCGGCTGTCATCTGGCAGCTACGGGCCAAAGTCGCCAAACAAGTGCCAAAGTTAGGCTTCGCTTCCCGATAGTTCGGCTGTTATCTGGCAGCTACGGGCCAAAGTCGCCAAACAAGTGCCAAAGTTAGGCTTCGTTTCCCAATAGTTCGGCTGTCTTCTGGCAGCTACGGGCCTAAGTCGCCAAACAAGTGCCAAAGTTAGGCTTCGCTTCCCGATAGTTTGGCTGTCATCTGGCAGCTACGGGCCAAAGTTGCCAAAAGAGTGCCAGAACTAGGCTTACTGCCGTGGAGTTCGACTGATGACGTGTTGGTACTTTTTAAACATTTAGAAAGTGGAGGCACATAAGAGACGATACATACAGGACAGTTTTTCAACTTCAACAACATTTATTTTCGGCTTCAAGCTCAAAGCCCGCCCGCTCCGTGGGACTACGGGAAAGGGAAATTTTGGGGGAAGGAGAGGAAGCGGAGGAAGTGTACGCGATCCCCCTGTCCTGCGGGGCCAGGTACATCGGGCAAGCGGGGCGATGCTTCAACAACCGACTCCGAGAGAGTCGGTCGTCGAACAGAGAAAAGCCAAACTCGGCGTGACCGAAATACCCGAATCAGGCGTTGCTTTGGCAGTTAGGGTTCAAGTCTGGCACTTACTTTGGCAGAGCTGTGGCGGACCAGAGAAAGGCCAAACTTGGCATGTCCAAAATACCCAAATTAGGCGTTGCTTTGGCAGTTAGAGTTCAAGTCTGGCACTTACTTTGGCAGAGCTGTGGCGGACCAGAGAAAGGCCAAACTTGGCATGTCCAAAATACCCAAATTAGGCGTTGCTTTGGCAGTTATGGCTCAAGTCTGGCACTTACTTTGGCACAACTGTGGCGGACCAGAGAAAAGCCACCCAGGTAGCACGCCAGAGGAATGCCCAACTTGGGCAAAGGTCTGGCAAACATAAGGGCCCAACTTTGGCGCAGCTAGGTTTTTGCACCATGGCACTCATCAGTGCCAAAGTACGGTGCCTAACTATAGCCTTAGTTGGGCAATCCTAGGGCATGCCAAAGTTTGGCTCTTCTCTGGTACGCCATAGGAGTGCCAAAGTTGGTGCCATACTTGAGCCATAACTGCCATAGTAGATCCTAATCTGGGAATTCGGGGCATGCCAAGGTTTGGCGTTTCTCTGGTCCGCCAGAGGAGCGCCAAAGTTGTTGCCATACTTGAGCTATAACTGCCATAGTAAATCCTAATCTGGGAATTCGGGGCATGCCAAGGTTTGGCGTTTCTCTGGTCCGCCAGAGGAGCGCCAAAGTTGGTGCCATACTTCAGCCATAACTGCCGGAGCAACGCCTAATTTCGGTATTTGGGACGTGCCAAAGTTTGGCGTTTCTCTGGTTTTGGCCCAAAGATGCCAGATGAGAGCCGAACTATCAGAAAATGAAGCCTAACTTTGGCACTTATGTGGCGATTTTGCCCCAAAAATGCCAGATCTCGGCCGAACTACAAGGAAGTAAGCCTAACTCTGGCACATCTGTGGCAATTTTGGCCCAAAGGTGCCAGATGACTGCCGAACTATAGGAAAGTGAAGCCTAACTTCGGCACTTGTTTGGCGATTTTGGCCCACAAATGCCAAATATCAGCCGAACTACCGGGCAGTAAGCCTAACTCTGGCGTTTGTTAGGCGATTTAGGCCCAAATATGCCAGATGAAAGCCGAACTACCAGGCAGTGAAGCCTAAATTTGGCACTTGTTTGGCGAATCAGGGCGAAAATACCCAGACTCTTGCCAAGGAAGGTCAGGTTTGGCTCTACTTTGGCTTTTTCGGGCTTTTTAATGCCCTAAACTCCCAGACAAAAGCCAAATTTTGGCCCAGAACTCGGTGCTACCTGGGCAAACTTGGTGTGGCCCAAATGCCCAAATTAGGCGTTGCTCTTGCAGTTATGGTTCAAGTCCGGCGCTTAATTTGGCAGAACTGTGGCGGACCAGAGAAAGGCCAAACTTGGCATGTCCGAAATACCCAAATTCGGCGTGGCTTTGGCAGTTATGACTCAAGTATGGCACCAACTTTGGCGCTCCTCTGGCGCACCAGAGAAGAGCCAAACTTTGGCATGCCCTAGGATCGCCTAACTAAGGCTATAGTCAGGCACCGTACTTTGGCACTGATGATTGCCATGGTGCAAAAACCTAACTGCGTCAAAGTTGGGCCCTTATGTTTGCCAGACCTTTGCCCAAGTTGGGCATTCCTCAGGCGTGCTACCTGAGGAGGCTCAGAAGTGTATCATGGATGTTATATTCCTTAAAATCATTTCTTCCTTTTTCTGTTCGAAAGATGTTGGTCAACTCTTTAGCCTACGGTGTTTTACGTTACGGTATCACAGTCTATGCAAACTGTTCGATGATTTGGCAGAACAAAATTGATAGTATATTGAGGGGAATTCTAAGGGGCGTAGCTTACGCTCCTCTTGATACCCCAAGTGACGAACTGTTTTTATCTTTGCGCCTGCCGCGTTTTGCAGCTCTTTTTAAAAGAAGTGTCATTATAAAGCACTATTGGATTAGCACTTTTAAGACCCCCCATGTGTCCGACCGTATTCTAAGGGACGGTGAACGCTTCATCATGCCTCGTGTGTATACAAAGTACGGAAAACAATTACGCTCATTTTATGTGCCTGACCTTTTTAATGGCCTACCTGATTCCTTTTTAGAGTTGAACTCAAAACGTCAATTAAAGAGACAGCTTAAAACAATATGCTAAATTTTCTTACATTTGTTTTTGCCCCTACATTACCTCGTTCAAGTGACTGTCAAATACTATTTTTCTTTTTGTCGTGTTTTTGCTTTTTTGATTGGCCTTGTCTTTGTAGCTCAAGAACATTCTAGATGATGTACGGTTTTCTTTATTTGTATTATTCAGTATTGTAGTGTTATAGTTGTTCTTTCAGTGTCACAGTGACCTTCTTTCTTTGTAGAGATCCTTCTTGGTGTTCGGTTTTCCTCGCTTGTATTCTTATTCTTTCAGGTTTTTTTTTCCTTTTTTGTATTTTTGTATTTCAAATAATTGATGGTTTTTTGTTTTGTTTTCATCTGAATAGTTTTGGTATTTTCTACGCCGCTGCCGGGTCCAGTCCCACAAGCCGCTATTGGCTTTTGACGGACCCGCATTTGTATGTATTGTATTTATATTCGTGCAATAAAATTATTATTATTATTATTAATATTATTATTCTTAATATTACTACTATTATTATTATTATTATTATCAGTCGGCGGCGTATCGTTGTCGGGCTCTAACCAGTGTGCTCTAGACAAGAACACTACGGCATCTATGAGGTACCAGGAAGTCATGGCCCGCCCGCTATAATCTGCTAGCCTCACCTACTGACCTTGCACGTGGCCGTGCCTTTTCTCAAGCGTCATCGGGTGTCGCCTCACCGAAAATAAACCGCTGGATGTCGCCACGTCAGTCGCCACGTCAGTCGCCTTGTGCCTGCCTGCTATAAGAGCTGCTCCCTGAGCGGAATCCTCTGCAGTCGGCGGCGTATCGTTGTCGGGCTCTAGCCAGTGTGCTGTATACAGGTAGGACATAAAACTAATTTGTCTTGTTTTACCACTTGTCTGCCGCCGACTGCACTGCACCGTTTTCAGTTGTTCCGATTGTTTGTGTTTATTTTGCTCAACATCATTATGGAGTGCCTGAAGTGAGACCACCCCCTTCCTGTCGATGGGCGACTTCTGACTTGTTCACACTGTTAGAATGGTTACCATCTAGGTAAACGTTTGAGAGCACTTTTTTCGGAATAGCCACCGCGAGGAGAGAAACGTGGAAGTGTGCTACTTGCCGCACCGGCGAGCTCTGCTCCGCTATGGAGCAACCAGTGGCGTTGCCTTGGAGAGCGGTAGCGCCACTGATGACAGTCAGCAGGAGCAACTTAGCCTCGCTTCCATCGCTAGCCAGCTGGCCTTAATCAATGTCGCGCTTCAACAGCTCCTTCCTTTAAAACTAGCGTTGAGACCCTTTTACCCCTTCCAGCAAAGGTTGACCAACTGTTGGCCCTGAAGCCTGCCGTTGATGAACTTCGTAATACTGTTGGAGCCCTCCAATCCACGATCGACTCCTTTGGCGCAAAATATAATTCAGTGCTAGTCTTTGCTTCCACTAACGAAAAATAAGTAAAAGGCCTTCAAAACGAAGTCCGCAAGGTTAGGGCTACGCTAGAAGAATAGGCACAGGAAATCTCGCGGCTAAAGGACGAAGTAAACAGCTCGCAGCAGTATATAGTCGTCGCTGCAACATGAAAGTGCATGGTCTTCTTTATGTATCTAGAGAGAACCTCGTAGAGACCATGGAAGATCTTTCTCGAAGATTTAACCTGTCATTCCAATCGTCAGACATAATGGATATCCACCGTCTTCCGAGGAAACGTGACTCAACCTTGCTAGTTTTGGTTAATTTTGCTGCTGTCGGCATTAAGAACGCTTGGATGGCTGCCCGTGTCCAGCTGCAGGGGCTTTCTCGGCCTGGCGACCAACTGAAGTTATTTTAGAGTGCAGCTCTTAGGCGCCCGTTTCCGGCTTGAGCGGCGTCGCCGTCGCCATCGGCGTAACCGCGCGGTGCATTATGGGACATTTCCCATGATGCAACGCGCAGGGAGGAGGGGAAGGAGGAGGGAGAGGGGAGTAGGAGGAGGGGGACAGGAGGGAGGAAGAGGAGGGGAGGAGGAGCGAACATGGAAGGAGGATAAGAGGGGAGGAGCTTGAAGAACGATGGGAGGAGGTTAAGGAGGAGGAGGATGAGGAGGTTAGGAGGAGGGAAGAGTATACCCTTCCCTCCTCCTCCTCAAAAGCTGCGCTCTAATTCGGCGTTACAGGGTGTTGTAACCGTCTTTCATTTTTTTCAATGATAACATATCGAGAGCACTTTTGGACAACAAGAGTTAAAGGGGAACTCCGCTGATTTTTTTGGTAGACTTCGATTTGGCTGGAAATTTACATACCGCATCAATAGCCCTTTCTCAACTGATATCCAAACTATTTTATAGAACAAATACCGTGAAGTTATTAAATTTTTAAGTTGCGCCGGCCGCGAGGTTTCCAGGCGGCAACTCTCTACCGGCAACAATGAAAAATCCCTACTTTTTCCTACCCGCGTACGTCACGGGTATGCAGGCGGACGAGCGATTCGGGCAGCCGCAAAGTGGCTTTCCGGGCGCCAGCGATCGAGATTATTGTAGCGTGAGCTACACTGGCCGAGGTTGAGCAGTTTCGCGTGGCTCCCAAAGAGTCGTGCTGCGCATGCGCGAGGAGCAGTGACGTCACACTGCGCACAGCTGGCACGCCGGAGCCGCCACCGCCGCCGCCGCGCGCGCCTCGCGGGTCTGCGTTTTCCAGAGGAGTGACGTCATAGCCACGGCAGAAGCACTGGTGCCGCCGCGTGCCCAGCTGTGCGCCTTCGTTGCGCAGTACCCAAGTCTGACGCTGCACCGGAGCCGCTTGATAGCGCCTCTCATTTTGTGCGCATAAGCTCACGCTACGTATATCCTGGCATAGCCGAGCTAAGCCACCGCAATTTTTTTTTGCTGCTTCAACGTGTGGTCGGTTTGCCTTGCTGCATACCCGACCCGGAGGAATAACACGGAGCCAACGGTTTCAACAACAAGAAACTACATTTAATGGGACACGGACAGGACGATTAACATGGTTATCAGCGGCGCCTGAGTCCAGGCAGCGAATCCCTGTGCGTCGCCTCTGATCTGCCTTATCAAGGCGGCGCACGCGATGTGCGCGTGGCTGGCGTGACGTCGCCGCCACGCGGGAAAAGTTCGGCACCTTTGCCTCGCAGTCGGGCAACTGGGCTGTAGAGCCGCCAGGGTGCCCACACTTCCCCCCCCCCCCCCCCCCTCTCAAGCTTCGTCCGGCATGTCGATGACCGAGACGACGTCGTGGGCGTCAGGGGGTGGATGGCGCTACTGGGCGGACTGGCGTTGCAAGTCCGGCCGGCGCCTGCTGGACGAGCGCGATGGCCAATTGGAGGTCGCGCTCGCCGCGTGTGTTGACGCACGCGATGCGTTCGGCGTTCGCTCTTCCCAGCTCCTTGGTCACATGCTGCTCTTTCTGCAGCGGCTCGGTCAGCTCCAGCTTGTCGCTTGAGCTCCTTGCTCTTGATCAGGGCTCGGCTGGCGGCCACCTTGTTGCTCTGGACCGTCTCCAGCAGGTGGCTGCTCTCCATGTGGTCCTCCTTGATCCGAGACAGCTGTCGCTCCGTCCTGTAGAGGGTAGCCGCGGCCCACCATGAGACCGGCCGCCGTGTCGTTCAGATGGCGGGTGTGGTGACGGTGTTGACCACGAGCCATCTTCGTAGAAAAACAAGAAAGCAGACGACATGGGGCTCAGTTGAGGGTTGAGCCTGACGTTATCTTCGCCCCCATTCCAGAAAGTTCGAAATAACGGATCTGAGGTGGGTACACAATCTTCTCCCCCCTCTCTTGAAAAGGGAGCAGATCCGTGGAAGTAGAAAACTACCTCCAAAATGCGAGAGAGGCGAAGCCGAAGAGAAAAAAAAATGGTTCCTCTCTCTTTCGTGTCACCGACGTCGCAGGTTATACCGCCGCCTTGGTGGAGACAAGGGGGTTTCCGGAACGCGACTGCCGTCAGTGTCGTTCCGGTCCTGCGAGGAATCTTCGTCTTCTGCTTGAAAAAATTGTTTAAGGTCCGTGACATGAACAGCTCCAGTTTGCTCACTAGACTCACAGTGAGCTAGTTTGTAAGTGAGTGGTGAGCACTTTTCACGCACGCGAAACGGACCTTCCCACCTGTTGGCGAGGGAGGCTGCGAAGCCTCGAGCGGCGTCACTCAATGGGTGAGTACGCCGGAGTACAAAATCTCCCTCCTCGAACTGCAAGTCACGTCGCCCCTGGTTGTACTGTTCTGCCTGCTGTACTCGGGCGACGTCGAGATTCTCTCGGGCCTCTCGAAGGTTTTCGGAGAAGCGCTTTCGCAGGTCCTCTGCGAACTTCACGTAGGGGCGAAGCCTTCCCCCAGACTCTGTAGAAAGGAGACTGTTAAAAAGCGGGAACGCGAGCTCCTTGCCGAAATTCAATTGGGCAGGAGTGAGACCCGTTGACCGATTAGTGGTCGTACGGGTTGCGAATGCCAGCTCGGGTAGTTTTGCGTCCCAGTCCTTGCGGCGCTCTGTGTAGGCCACTAACATCATCTTAAGGTTCCGATTTACCCTTTCCGTAATGTTTGCTTGCGGGTGGTATGGGGAAGTTCGTTTGTGCTTAATTCCCAGCACCGCGCATGCGTCCACAAACACCTTACTCGTTAGATAGGAGGCATTATCGCTTAAAAGCTGTGCAGGAAAGCCAAACCTAGCGAATGTTTCAAGTAGACACTCCCAGATTGTTTGCGAATCTAGTTTCCGCAAAGGAAAAAACTCAACCCACTTCGTGAAGTGGTCGGTTACCACGAACAAGTACTGATTGCCGCGGGTACTGCGTGGGAAGGGGCCCATGACGTCACAGCAACAAATCTGCCAAGGACTCTGACTCACGATTGGCTGCATGAGACCGGGGGGCTGACCACCACGTGGTTTTGCCTTCTGGCACACCGAGCAGCTACGAGCGTATCGGACCACATCCTGCCTCATGCCTGGCCAGGTAGCGATTTGGGATAACTTTTCATAAGTTTTGCTCCCACTGCTGTGTCCCGCCAAGGCAGAGTCATGCATGTATCGGATGAAAAGCTTACGTAGCTTGAGGGGTATCACGGTCCGGAACGCCGAGCCATCCGGATCGTCGTCGGCCTGGGGGATGTAGCGCAGCAGGAGGCCGTCGTCGCTCATCAAGTAGGAGTCGAACTCCTTGTCACTTGGGCGGTCGACTGGACCTCTTGCTGCCAGCCAGGCGGACACGCGTTGGCAGAGCCCGTCATCCAGCTGCGCCTTGCGAAGCTCCTCGCGGCTCACCCATGTACCCCACCGTGAATCTGGGGATCCTCGTGCCGTGGCCGCGATGGTCACCAAGCCATGGGTATCCTGCGAGTGTTCCTCGGGAAGTGGAGCACGAGAGAGCGCATTAGCAACTTTGTTGGTTGACCCCAGGCGGTACACTATGGAGTAGTCGTACTGTTGTAGCGAAAGCGCCCAACGAGCAAGACGTCCAGCTGGATTCTTAAGTCCCCTTAGCCATGATAGCGCTAAGTGGTCAGATTGAAGCTGGGACGTTGCGCCATCTAAGTACATATCAAAGCGCTTCAAAGCATGAATAATGGCGAGACATTCACGTTCTGCGACACTGTAGTTGCGCTCGGCTGGAGTTAGCGTGTGGCTCGTGAAAGCAACTGGCCGAAGCACATCGCCATACTCCTGCAGCAAAACAGCACCCAGCCCACAGTCGCTTGCATCTGTCTGCAGAACGAACGGCTTGTTCAAGTCTGGAAGCTGCAAACAAGCGCTGTCAGTCACGGCTTTGGAAAGGGCTGCGAATGCGCATTGTTGTTGTTCGGCCCAACACCACTTGACGCCTTTTTTTAGTAGGTGATTGAGTGGTTGGGATATCTCGGAACAGTGCGGAATGAAATCTCGGGAGAACGCAATCATTCCGAGGTATCTTTGTAGGCTCTTTACGTCATGTGGGCTTGGGTATTCCGTTAGCGCGCGCAACTTATCTTTGTTGGGGCGGAGCGTGCCGTTATCCACAACGAATCCAAGGAGGTTAATCTTGGGCGCGGCCAACTGAAACTTTCTGGGATGAATCGTGAGCCCAGCATTACGCATTCGCTCAAGTACAATGCGAAGGTGCTGGACATGCTCCTCAATAGTTCTCGAGAAAACAACCACGTCATCCATGTATGCCATGGCAAATTCGTACTTCGAGTTCCCAAGTACAACATCCATCAGGCGTTAAAAACTGGCTGGAGAGTAAGACAAGCCAAACGGCAGTCGAGTGAACTCGAACAACCCTCTGTGGCAGATGAAAGCAGTTTTTGGAACGTCTGATGGGTGAATCTCGATCTGAAGAAACCCACGACTGCAGTCCAGCGTTGTAAACACGGTCGCGTTACCGAGCGCGTACATCACGGAGGAAATGCTGGGAAAAGGGTAGCTGTCTCGTACGGACACATCGTTAAGCCGCCTGTAGTCCACACAGAGTCTGGCTGTTCCGTCTTTTTTCGGAGCGAGAACAACGGGGAATGCCCAGGGGCTCTTCGACTCACGTACTGAACCGGTGTCAATCATTTCCTCGAGCGCCGCATCAAGGAGTGCTCTTTTGTGGACGCTGATCGGTCGAGGGTTGCACCTCCGACGCGGCGCGTCACCGGTTTCAATGCGGTGCAGCAGGATGTCAGTCTTTCCAGGGGTTTCCGTGAACATCGGTGAGAAAGACTCCAGGATGGCTTGCAGCTCCTCCTTCTGCTGGCTGCTTGCGGGGCACTTTCGCAACGATTCTCGAACGCCGGCAGGCAAGACGTCCGGCACAACAGTGACGTGCGCTGCCGTGGGCAGGTTACAGATGCTTCCTCCCGTCTAGTAAACGGAGTCAGCTCCGGTTGTCGTCCCAGCCGCTATCCGCCACCAGAAAAGCCGAGCGTCATGCTTTCGCCTGTAATGAAATCTCGGCCCAAGATCACAGGTACCACGAGTCCTGGCAGATATAGAAATCGCTGACGCCGCTTCTTTCCATTAAACCGAATCTGCAGCCTCATGGCTCCTCCAGCTGTTATCGCTGTACCAGAAGCTAGCTGCAAACGGGTTTCGCACTCCCGGAGGCTTATCTTTTTTGCTTTGCAGAGTTCGAAAACAAAATCCCCTATGAGTGAGATAGCGGCCCCAGAATCTAAAAGTGTGGCAATGGGAAAATCGAGGAGTGAAATCGTCATGCTCGGTTCAATGATGTTAGGCTCGGGCTGGATTCGACATACCAATGGAATCTGTGCCGCGGCCTCACTGCTCCCAGGGACTGTAACGGCCGTCGGCGAGTGGCTGTCTGGTTTCAGCGTCGCCGGCCGTAGTAGTTTCCCTGGTTGTTCTGGTTCCGGCCCTCTGCCGCCGTCTCGTGCCACCTCTCGTTTGTAGTGTCCAGAAGCCTTGGACACTAGTTTCGGTGATGGCCGGGCTGCTCGCAGTGGTAGCAGCAGTCCGACGACAGTTGCCTGCTTAGGCCACCCGCACCGAGGTGCCCGTCGGACTGCCTCCAGTGATCGAGTAAGGAGCCACTACGGGAGGGCCTCCACCAGGCTTGCGACTGGCTGTTGTGGGGAGGGCTTGTTCCGTTGCGCCGGGGGTCAATGCTG
Organism: Ixodes persulcatus; assembly: GCA_013358835.2. Classification (NCBI taxonomy): domain Eukaryota; kingdom Metazoa; phylum Arthropoda; class Arachnida; order Ixodida; family Ixodidae; genus Ixodes; species Ixodes persulcatus. The sequence goes on from JABSTQ010004136.1 coordinate 12,483, forward strand.
CTGGGCTGCGGGTTTGCGACCGCACCGTGCCAGTTTTCGCCAGCACTTGCAGGAGCAGACTGATGAAGATGTTTCGCTTGGGTGGTGATCTCCGTTGGGCCCCAGCTTACGGTAGGGCACGACACACGACCTCCCACCTCAAACCGACCACAATGGCCCCACGTTGGGCGCCATTGTGGTCGGTTTGCCTTGCTGCATACCCGACCCGGAGGAATAACACGGAGCCAACGGTTTCAACAACAAAAAACTACATTTAATGGGACATGGACAGGACGATTAACATGGTTACCAGCGGCGCCTGAGTCCAGGCAGCGACTCCCTGTGCGCCGCCTCTGATCTGCCTTATCAAGGCGGCGCACGCGATGTGCGCGTGGCTGGCATGACGTCGCCGCCACGCGGGAAAAGTTCGGCACCTTTGCCTCGCAGTCGGGCAACTGGGCTGTAGAGCCGCCAGGGTGCCCACAAACGTTGAAAGTTCCTTTACAATGGGTAGCAATTTGTGCTCCGCGATAAATTGTAGGAACAGTGCCGGGAAAAAGCTACTTTCTTACCCTTGTTTTCTTGGGAAAAAAAAAAAAAGAAACGTTCCCCGGTAGCAATGGAGGCCAGCCACGTCAAGTTGCTTTTGCGCGAGCGGTGTGCCGAGAGAACTAGTGTCACGTGAAACATTTTCACTTATGCTCGGAATACTTTATAGCCGCGTGCTGCGAGTTGAGTATCCTTCAGCAGCTGGAACAGCTTCAAGAGCGACAAGTGCAAACTCAAGCCGGATGTGACCACTACCACATCCGTCCAAAGAAGAGCGCTAATAATATCGAGAAAAATAGTACACAATCTAGCACTATAGTTCACATTTTGCATAGTCACATTTGTTGTTCACAATGACGTCAATGATATTTTCATTTTTTTTTGTTTTTTATAAACACTATCTGTTTCGTGCGTTGAATCTAGCTCGGGCTACTCTCGGAGTTCCACTCACGCGGCCGTTATGTTGTCGACGAGAAGTGAAACGTGTAAACAAAATTGAAGTCTGAATTTGGACATGACTTTCGATATATTGCTATTCCTGTCTGCTATTACAGAGGTTTATGAAGCAGGTGCCGAGCTCTATTAATATACGTAGAGCCTTTGCCTGGTTTGTCAAATGGTTGGCGTGCAATATTCTCTGCAGAAGAAGTGATGAAAACGTCTTTAATGTATTCTATTGTGGAGAAATAATATATAGGGCTGAAAAGATTTTTTAAAACCATGAAAATAATACTGTCGTTGAGGGGAGGCATGCAAATTTACAGCTGATGGAAACTGTGCTAAGCCAAAACTTAATTTAAACAAAAATCTTATGTAGAATTACCACCTTTCCATGTGCTCTCGTGGATGGGTGTTTGAACGCGTTGCATTCTACTCTAAAAGTAAAAAAAAAGTAACAAAATAAATAATTAAACTACGGGTACACATTTTTTAGTAACTTTTGTTAGCCTAGTTATTTTGATTCAAACGTTTTATGATGTCTTTCTGTACCTTACGCACTAATGTACCTTCAAGCAAATATTCTTTATTTGAAGATGAGCAGTGCATTGGTGGGTTTTATACGCCTTCCATTGCAGCTTGATGTTTGGCTTGGTGTTTGCGGAGCTCTTTTAATTGTCATTTAACACGATATTCATGACCAGTAACCTGCCATCTGATGTACACGAATGCAGTTGATTACATGCGATACATTTCATTGTTTATGAGAATCGCGGTCTAGATCTGTTAGGTCCCAGCCCAGCACACACATGTTCGTCGTTTTGGAAGGCGAGCAAAGTACGCGGCACACGCACGAACGCTGAAAATGGCATCGACCAGAAGCGCTTTTCAGAAATGATCTATATATCTTTTGCTAAATTACTTAAGCACCAAGGAGCATACTCATGCCACGAGAGTAGTTGCATGTGCTGGCGCCAGCAACAGTAACTTTTCTAAAGAAAAATCTAAAACAAATGGCACGATTCCTTCAGGTTATACGAGAGTGTGGGGCACCTGTACCCACATTCCGAGCATCTTCCGTGGTGCTTTGGCAATTTGTCAAAAAATGTGTTGCGTGACTCTTTGACCTTTCTTCGCCAGTCATCTTCTAATAAAAAGGGAACGAATTTACGAGCGATTTCACGAAACAAGCGAGCCGCGGCTTGAGCGTAGCGAGTTCCACAAACGGTTTTATCAAAATTCCAACTGCTCCCGTTCTTTCTTTTTTTTTTTACTTTCTTGTAGTTCAGCACGTAGGCCGAGGTCATACTTTGTGCAAATAAAGATTATTATCAACTTCAAATAGCACGAAAGCCCATGTTTGCTCGCTGTTAGACGCGAGAAAGGCGGGTGCGAGCGTACCCGATTGCCGGCCGCGCGCCTCGCTGCACACCCGTGACGTCACGCTTGGGTGGCGGGGAAAACTGGTGGAAAACTAGGGAGAACGAGGTTTCGGTTCCGGCAGCAAACAAAATATGACTTTTTTTTTTAACTAGCTAGAGTGAATCTGGGAGAACGAGATAGCGTTCCGGAATCAGGGAGCTATCCGCATTCATTTGGATTAGGTAGCTCGAAAAATCGGCGGAGTTCTCCTTTGAGGCCAACGAGAATGGCTACAAATTTGTATGGATCAAAAACGTTAAAATCTACGCACGAAAAAACAAAGGCGCTCCAGCGGTGCGTGTAAGCTCCAGTAGTGACCTCGAGAAACTTATCTGAGGAAAGACACCTTGTTTTTCGGCTACAGATTTTGGTACTTTTTGTCGGGTTCATGGACCTGTTTCCGATATTTCTGTTACTAATTTTCATGCTAATATTAGGAGCGTGCGCAAACACTGGGACGAATTTCGTTCTTTAATAAATGACTTAACACCTCCAGCAGATGTATTTGTTCTAACTGAATTTAACATCTCTGCATTGCAATGCAATCAATTCGCTTTGAAGGGTTGCAAAGAGAATTTTTCTCAGCATTATAGTGGCAGGGGTGGAGGCATCGCAATTTATGTGGGAGACAGCTGGTTGCTTTCAAGTTTGAGTGTATCGTTTGTTCACGCCGAGTCAGTGGCTCTTAATATCTTCCGGTCTAGCTTCGCCATAACCTTGTTAGCGGTGTACAGACCTCCATCAGAAAATGTCTCACTCTTTCTTGCAGAGCTAGAAGTGGTACCCGGACGGTTTCGTTCGGAAAGACACCTCTGCATTGTGGGCGACTTAAATATTGACACCCTCAGGACCACTAGGCCTGTGGTTTGTGACTACTTAAATTTATTGGCGGAGCATGGAATTGAGAGTATAATTAACCTCCCTGCTAGAGAGGAGATTTTGTCTGGCAAACTTGTGGTTTCATGCAAAGATAAGATTAACATCAGGGCTCCCGATGCCACAGCGACATCTGCTGTCATCACGCAGAAACTGCGTGACCATTACTTCATAGGTTGCCGCCAAGTCGTGGCCGCGCAGAGGGAAAGCAGGCGGCGTTGTCTCAGTGTTTCTTACATCGATGCAGCAAAGTTCGACGCGTTGGTGGCCTCTTTCGAGTGGAATGCGCTCTTGACGTCTGTTGAGCCTGTGGTGGCTTACTCTGCCATTGTTGAGGTCTTTCAGTCCTTCTACTCAGACTTCAAAATAGAGGTACACTTTAAGCAGCGCTCAGATAAACATTGGCTTAACGCTGATATAATGGGCGCAATCAAATATAAGGACATGTTGTGGCTATGTTCCCGTCGTGCTCCAAATAACCCACAGTTGAAAGAAGACTTAAGAAGTGCTAAAAATAGAGCTAATGCAATTAGCTCTATCCGGTCCGCTAAGCAACGCTATTTAAAAAAAAAAAATTTCGAGACAAGGTCGAATCCGCGAGAAACCTGGGAACCGATTACTGCTATCAGGGGACTCCCGCTTCGGCAATCAATCTCCGATTCTTTACGAAAACATTTTGGCGCTGACTTAGAATCAACGGTTAATGATTTCAATAAACTTTTCACGGTGTCATCGGGTACAGCCAGAGATTGTGCACCGACGCCAAGTGACTCAGGCCGTGATGATAGAACATCTGCTTCTGCATTCCTACCGCCACTTAACTTATGTACTTTGCGTTCCATTCTGTTCAGCATCAAGCGTAGCAAGTCGCCCGGTATTGAAGGCATTCGTGTCAGCGATTTATGTCGGAATTTCGATGCAATTAAAGAGGTTTTACTTTCAATGCTAAATGCTTTTATTTCGTCCAGTAGAATTCCTCCGGACCTGAAGACCGCGCTCCTTAAACCGTTTTTTTAAAGGAGGAACACCGCAGAGGTTAGACTGCTACCGCCCCATTTCGATACTACCATGCATTGCGAAAATCTTAGAAAAAAACCTTTTCATTGTGATGACTCATTTCATTGAGAGCTCTGACATTTTATCGCACAGCTAATATGTGTTCGTGGCTGGAAAAGGTACCCAGCCTCTTCTTGAGGATTTTGCTGATATAACACACGGCGCTTTGGATAACAACCTATTTGCTTGTGCCATGTTCATAGATGTAGCAAAAGCGGTTGAAACAGTGGGCCATAGAGTCCTTCTTTGGAAATTGTATAATTTTGGCTTCCGCGGTCTATTTTTTAGCCTACTTGAAATTTTTTTTCTAGTTGTTCTCAGATATGGTATCTGCAGGAAACTTTACAGTCACGCGTGTAGCAATAAAAGCTGGCGTTCCACAGCTGGATCCGCCTTGTCACCTTTACTTTTCAATCTGTATGTAAACGACATTTTTTCGAGAGTATCGAGTTGCATCATCTTTCAGTACTCTGACGACACTGTCCTTATCTAAAGTACGATCAAGCCGTTCGCCTGCTGAGCCGTGACGACTCCGCGCGAGTCATGGACTGGTTCGCCGAAAATTTAATTACAATTAACACGAAAAAAACTAGATTAATCGGCTTCAGAAATCCACCAAAGAGAAAGGACCATGAGTTGTCGTTTCCTTTACACAGGTCAGGGTGTGTCAATTGCGCATACACTATGTCAGAGTATGTTTGATATCTTGCGCTGAACACTCGAGGGCGCCACCGCGGTGGTAAATAAACAGACGACGAAGACGATGCCTGACTGGGCCAGTCAGTGAGGTCTACGTCCTCGATTTGGAATGTGGTCCCTGACCTTGACTCGGGCGATGTGCCTGGCGTGGACTATCACAACTGGCGACGAGCGATAAAGAACAGTCACGCACGTCATACCTGTTTGTCCTGCATCACCTTCAGCAGCCATGCCTGTCATCGGGAAGGTGGAACCGTTCGACTCGGCTACGTCGGATATGACCGAGTATCGCGAACGAGTAGAATTGTACTTCGCCGTGAACGACATCGCTGCAACAAAGAGGACTGCTGTGTTTCTGACGTGCTGCGGGTGAGAAACTTACTCGCTGCTGCGGAGCCTGCTCGCCCCTACGAAGCCTGCCGATGCAAAATTGGCTGCAATTTTCGAAGCTTTGAACAAGCACTACTCGCCGAGGGTATCGGAGGTGGTGGCCAGCTTCAAGTTTTTTTCTCGGCATCGGCGGGACGAAGAGCCTGTCAACGATTGCATCGCATCGCTGAAGAAGCTTGCCAAAGACTGCAAGTTCGCATCGTTTCGGGAGTGCATGCTACAGGACCAAATCGTGAGTGGAATCAACGACGTCGCGATGCAGACTTGCCTGCTGGAAACGGCCGAGTTGGACTTTGAGACCGCGAGGAACACCGTAATCGCCATGGAGGCTGCCAAGAAAGATTCCCGTGCATTACGTGCTCAGCTGGCTCAAGCGACACCTCTGCAGGCGGGGGAGTCTGCGAATGTTGTCAAGACTATGGCCACCAAACAGCAGGCAAGTGGTTCTTGCTTCCGCTGGGGGGGTAATCATCTAGCACACCAATGTCGTCACGTGGGCAGCGTCTGTTTCAAGTGTGAGCAGAGAGGGCATTTGGCACGGGTATGCAGATCCAATACATGTGAAACAGAAAAGGCGAGAACCAGGAGTGGATCGAGACCTGTCCACAACGTGGATGACGAGCTGGCAGCGCCGGAATCCAAACCAGGAACGCAGGAGGCGTACGACCTTTGGGCGCTTCAAGCGGCCGGACCAGAGCCAATGCGAGTCCAAGTTGCCGTCAAAGGAGTGACATTGAACATGAAGTTCGATACCGGTGCCAGCGTGCCAACCATTAGCGAGAGGAAGTTTGCGGAGCTGTTTCCTTCGGCGACGCTGGAGCCATCGGACGTCCAGTTAAGAAGGTTTTTTGGCGACATGAAGCCTGTGGTGGGCAAAGTTGAGGCAACCGTGAAGCTGGGCGAGAACGAGCGCGTTCTGCCCTTGTTCGTCGTAAAAGGCCCGTGCCCTACGCTTTTCGTAAGAAGCTGGATGAGGGAATTCAAGCTAGAAATCGTCAAGCCAGAAGTCGTCAACGCTGTGACGTCCGTGGAGGAAGCGGTGAGCCAGTTCCATGAAGTATTTTCGGAAGGACTGGGTACTTTTGATGGCGTAGCCGCCCAGATTACGGTACAGGAGGGTGCTAAACCAAGATTTTTCAAGCCACGAGTCGTCCCGTTCGCGTTACGAGACAGAGTTACTGAGGAGTTGCAGAGGATGGAGCGCGAGGGCGTCACTCGACCAGTGAAGACGTCCGAATGGGCCGTGCCTATCGTTCCCGTAGTGAAGCGGGATGGCCATGTTCGCCTGTGTGGCGACTTCAAGATAACAGTGAACCCTGTGACGGTGCTCGAGTCGTAGCCGATCCCTCGCATCGAGGAACTGTTCGCAAGGCTAACGGGGGGAGTCAAGTTTACGAAGCTCGATCTGAAAGATGCATACCAGCAGCTCAAGTTGCACGAAGACTCGGAAAAGTTTGTTACCATCAACACCCCGAAGGGTTTGTATCAATTTACTAGACTTCCGTTTGGGGTGTCGTCAGCTCCAGCTTTGTTTCAACGCGCGATGGAGAACCTTCTACACAACCTTGATCATGTCACAGTATACTTTGACGATATACTCGTTACCGGCACCAACGACAGCAACCATTGGGCAAATGTGTGCTAGGTCCTGGAGCGACTGAAGAAAGCTGGACTGCGGCTGAAGCTGTCTAAATGCGAGTTCATGGCGGCCAAGGTGGAGAATCTGGGGCACATAATCAGCTCAGCTGGTCTTCAGCCAAATCCAACCAAGACAGAAGCCGTGCTGGCGGCACCAGTGCCTCGGAATGTGAAGGAACTGCAAAGCTGCTTGGGCTTGATCAACTTTTATAGAAGGTTCATGCCCAATCTGTCGGATGTGTTGTATCCTTTGAACCGCTTGCTGGGGGCAGGAGCCCGCTGGTGTTGGACATCTGAAGAAGAGCAAGCCTTCCAGAGAAGTAAAAAGCTGCTGGCATCCGCTGGAGTCTTAGCACATTTCGGCCCTGCAAGGCTGATAGTGCTGATCACGGGTGCCTCACCGTGTGGACTCGGAGCCGTCTTGGCACAGCGAAAAGTGTCGGGGGAGGAGCGTCCCATTGCTTTTGCATCTCGAAGCCTTGCAGCTACAGAAAAAAAACTACAGCCCGCTGGACAAAGAAGCGTTGGGCCTCAAGCTCAGACTAACGAAATTCAGGCAATACCTGTGGGGCCGACCATTTGAAGCCATCACAGATCACAAGCCGCTACTGGGCCAGCTCGCGTCAGACAAGCCTGTTCCAGAGTCGTGCTCTCCAAGGATGCTGCGATGGGCCGTGCAGTTGTCTGGGTACCGCTATAAACTGAGCTACCGGCCTGGTGGCCATATCGCACATGTGGACGGACTGAGTCGCCTGCCACTGCCAGCAACAGATTTTCCCGTGGACTGCCCTGCTGAAGTCTTCATGCTGGCAGGGTTGTACCCACGTGTGCTGTCGTCAACAGCTGTCACTGAGGCCACCGCCCGGGACCCAGTGGTGTCACGAGTGAGAGAGGCCTTGTGGACTGGCCGCCGGTCGGATTTGGGACCAGGGGAAAAACCGTACGAGACGTGGTTCACAGAGATGAGTGTACAAGGCAACTGGTGCTCTGGGGCAATCGTGTGTTGGTTCCTGCATCTCTCCAACGCAACGTCCTGAGGCTTCTTTACAAAAGCCATCCAGAGATATCCAAGATAAAGGCTGTAGCGCGGAGCCCCGTGTGGTGGCCTAAAATAGACGATGATATTGTTGCGGCTGTGCAAAAATGTCCCAGCTGTCAGGAGCAGCAGCGAGCATCACGACCAATACCCGTCATGCCATGGCCGTTCCCAGACAGACCCTGGCCGAGACTTCACGTCGACTACGGAGGGCCTTACCGCAACACTTATTTTTTTATTCCAGTGGATGCATTTTCCAAGTGGATTGAGGTGTTTCCGGTTTCAACTCCGTCTGCGGAGGCCATCATCACGTGTCTGCGAGCCATGTTTGCAAACCAGGGTTTGCCGGACATTGTGGTGTCAGACAATGGTCCAGCGTTTGTGAGCGACATGTATGCCACATTTTTGAGGAAGAATGAAGTGAGACTAATACTGGTACCACCGTACTACCCAGCGTCTAATGGCGCTGTAAAGCGTACAGTTCAGACTGTAAAAAGGAAGTTGCAGAAGGCTGAACCGGGGGACCTTCGTACACAAATTGCGCGCATGTTGATCACTTACAGATCGACGCCACATGAGGTCACGGGTTGCAGCCCCGCCGAGTTACTGCTGGGACAAAAAATGAAGACTGCGATGAACCTGCTTCGACTTGACCTGAGGACCACGGTGCAGCAGAAGCAGCTTCAGCAGAAAATCATATGTGACAAAAGACCGAAACCTCGGATTGAAGCACAGCCTGGTGATCACGTATTCGCCCGGAACTTTCGTCCAGGCCCTGCATGGATGCCGGTTGTGGTCACAGCCCAGGGAACATTTTCATCGGACCTCCAGCTGGCTGACGGGCGACAGTGGACGCGCCACCATGATCATCTCCGGCAGGCGAACCGTTTGCCGCAAGTTGACCACAGTAGACATGCTGGAACAGCTGCAGACATTGAGAAGGAGATTGACACTCCATGCACTGTTCCTGACATGTCCAAAACGGCACAGCATGTTCTGGCACCTGACCTCTCCTGTGAGATGCCTGAACTCACCTGCCAAGAGGTTCCAGCTGAGGAACAACAGCAGCCAAGGGCTGCAGAAAGCACAGTGTCTCCTAGTCAAACTACTATCACCACACCTCCCCGTCGGGGCACCAGGGTGCGTCGGCCTGTGCAGCGCTACTCTCCGTAGCCACTTAAGTGATTTGTTTTCACTAACCTTTTTTTTATATCTCTTAGTTTCCACTAACTTTCATTATAAGGGGTGGGAGGGGTGTGATATCTTGCGCCGAACACACGAGGGCGCCACCGCGGTGGCAAATAAACAGACGACGAAGACGATGCCTGACTGGGCAAGTCAGTGCGGTCTACGTCCTTGATTTGGAATGTTGTCCCTGACCTTGATTCGGGCGATGTGCCTGGCGTGGACTATCACAGTATGTTGATAGTGTAAAGTATTTGGGAGTGTTTTTTGACTCCGACATGTCGTGGAATTCACATTTATCTTACGTGTGTGGAAAACTTCGAAGCGTTAGTTGTATTCTTTTTAATAATAGAACCTATATGCCGTTTGCTATAAGAAAATCTGTTGCGCACTCCCTTGGCTACAGCATTCTTAGGTATGTAATTAATTATTTGCAAACTGTTACGAGCTGTGGCACATCAAAGTTGATCGTAATTTGCAGGGTTTATTAAAGAGCGTTGGGTACAATTCGGTGACGTCATCTGAAGAGGATATCTTCGCATTTTTAAGATTGCCAAATATTTCTTCCTGTTTTGTGCAAAGTGTTGTACCATGCCATATTTGGTCTAACAAATTCAAGCGCCCTTTCATACCTTGTAGAAGTCTTAGTCACGCTGCGCGATTTGTGATCCCACAAAGGTTTAAGCGCTAAGGAAATAAAAGAGTGCGCTCATTTTATGTGCCTTTTATTTTTAACAAGCTTCCCGAGGACATCTTCATTGAAAACTAGGGGTGTGCGAATATTGAAATTTTCGAATACGAATCGAATACGAATAAGACAAAAAACGGGCTTCGAATATCGAATTGAATATCGAATATGTGTCTAGTAATAAAATATTGCAAAACAAGAAATAACAGCAGGTTTTATTGCGTTTTTAAAATAAATCAATGCAACTGCATTTTACTGGGCTGCAGCAGGCTAAAGATACTTCTAGTAATGCACTCATTACAAATTATCATGTAGGAAAATTAACTGCTCAACGTGTTCAGAAAGTAAGCGCTCCCTACGCGCCGTGAGAACAATTCCGCCAGTAGAAAGACCCTTTCACTCGGGAAACCTGCGAAATTTCACTAAAGTTCGAAGTTCGACTTATGGATAGTGATGCCCGGCTGCTACACGAATATTTTGAATTTTGGAAAACAAATAATATAGAAAGTAGTTTATTTTATATTTGTATAAATTGTTTACCAATGTTTACACCATATAAAAGCGGAAATATGCGCTTTTAACGTCTTCATTAGTTATTAATGTGAACCAGTGATGCCAACAAACCCAACAAATATTGCACTTTTCCTCCGTCAGGTAAAGTCAACTAGGTTTTTTTTTTTTTTAATTTTCGCGCATGCACACAAAAGATGAACTTCAGTCGAACCTTTGTTGAACATCAAGTTGAAAGTTAATAAAAAAATTGAACTTGGTCGAACTCGAACCTGGGCGCGGGAGTGGCAGGAGTTGTTGTCGATGGCGATGCAATGTTCTGCTCGCACCTAGCTTTTTTTTTTTTTTAGTTTGTAGACATTAATATTAGATAACACTCCCGCGATTTATTCTATACTTATATTTCACTTTCGAGCTTTACTTTATTGTATCAATTCATAGAACGCGCAATTACATCACATATTGCTATAAAAGTTCCACACAACAAAGGGCTTCGTGAAAAAAAAAAACGAAACTGATCCTGTCTTGCTGCCATCGGACAGATAGAAACGAAGCAGACCGATAACGCACGCATCATGCGCCTTTCTCAGTGAATAAACATATTCATAGGGGAATGCGTGGCACGCAGATCATTCGTTACTTGCTCGAATATTCGCAGTTTGTGCGAATATTCGCCGTTTTTCTCGAATATTCGGCTTTGGCCGAATATTCGGAAACTTTCGAATATGCAGTTTTCGAATCGAATACGTTTCGAATAAGGAAAATATTCGATTCGTATTCGAAATTTCGAATATTCGCACACCCCTAATGAAAACACAAGGAGAAAGGTGAAAAAAAAAGGTTAACAAATATATCACTGTAGTATCGCCGTATCAGTTTCTTTGATATTTGTACTAGTATTGGTTGTTCTGTTAGCTTTTGAGCTTTTCTTTCCTCTTCCCTTTTTTTTTTCTTGCGGCGCGTGATTTGTTAGGCCTTGCCCTGCAAGCCTTACTTGGCTTGGGCAGACCAGTATCTTGAATGTGTTTCGAATGTTTGTGGAAATAAAATTATCATTAATATTATTCTTATTAGTAGTAGTAGTAGTGAATGGTTTTACATTTTATCCTGAAAAAAAAAACACACTGCGACTGTTTTTATTGCCGGGATGGAGTTTTGCAAGAACCTTTAAAGAGACATTGAAGGCAATTTCGAATATTTTTTTGGCGATTGATCTGGGTTCCAGGCACATCTCAGGCCACGTTGCCCAAATTTGAGCCAAAACCGGCGCTTGTGTGCGGCGCAAATCAATTAAACAGTCGCAGTAATAATCGTACCGGGATCGACTCGGGTGATGCCCCAAGAGTTGCGGGAGAAGCCAGGAGAAGCGGAGCTCCGGTGACCGTTACGGGGCCAACAAGCGCGACGTCACAAGAGACGCGTCAGCGATTGGTCGAAACGAGAGACGTGCCCTCGGTCACGTTTTGGTTCGCGATTTTTAGGAATACTCTTCTAATTCCCGCTTGAATAACCATGAAAAGTATAAATCGGACCAGAAATCATTACTAAACCGTGAATACAGTAAATAAAACAGCATCATTGTTTTTCTCTTTGCTACGCTGGACGCGAAACTGGCAACGAGCAACTATGGGCAAACAAAATAAAATTAAAAATAACACGCGGGAGACGTTTGGGTTTGGTTTCAGATGTCGGTGTCGTGTTTACTTCGGGAACACGATCCTCGGAAGGATTCTGCAAAATGGTAGTCATGCCAAATTTGTGCGCTGTAGGTGGCTGTTCTAACGGTCGACTAAAGACCAGTATTCGTTCGGGCGACGCTAGTTTTCACGTGTGGGTTGCCGTTCGTGTTCTTTGACGACGAAAAGAGAGGACGTCCGACTTTGGTGAAAACCAGAAATGGTGCTGTTTATTTTCTGCTTTTTGGGGAGCGACCCCCGCAGAGGAACCGGTTCCCGGAACGGCCGGGTCGCTGCCGCTTTCCCTTCGGCATCTCCCCCGCGTCCCTGTCCTTCGCCAACGCGCCGCTCTCGTCTCGCCCGCGCGAAGGTTGCTCACTGCTTCCCTGCTCGGAGCCTGCGGGCCACTCGTTGCCGGCTGGGCGGTCTCCGTCGGGTGATGGCGGAGGCCACCACACACGTACTCCCGTTCCGGTGGTGTTAGGTCAATGAACGGAAGCCCGAACTCGCTCGCGAGAACGGCACTGTAGTCCATGTTGACAGATTCGACGAAACGACTGCGCCACCGCGCTGCTACAACCCACCGCGGTAACCAGAGTCTCGATATCCTAAATACTACGGATACCGACTATTCACACTTGACGTCCCTCCCTACGTCACCTCCGTTTTCGGAGGCCCAGAAATGAGAATAGAGATAGTTCAGTTTCGATTTCTTCAGTTCTTTCGTAGGCACAAAAATACGCGTCACAATTGTCTACAAAAAAATCAGGCAGCGTGCAAGGTACCCAAGAAGCCTAGAAACACCATTAAAAAATAAATAAAATCGTCTTCATTTTCCTTTAAGTATGTCTGGAATACCAATCGCCACAAAAAGTGAACACAAGTATTCGGGTGTCATATTAAACATAAAATTCACTTTTATTTCACATATTATAAACCTAAAATTGAAATATCTTAAATCAGTGAATTTATTATGGTTTTATTACACGAATTATGGTGTTCCAATTGACACTTCTATTACGCATCTACGGTGCAGTTGTTCATTCACAACTTGACTATGGTAGCATTGTTTTTGGCTCTGCGCGGGCATCAGTCCTAAAGTTGTGTGAGTCCATTCACCACTGGGGGGTACCATTATCTACTGGTGCGTTTCACACCTCCCAGTACTCATTATCTTTTTGTGGAGCCTAAGGAAGCATCCCTTGAAACTAGGAGATTTGCCATGGGCTTTATGTAATCAATCGGAGTTCCCTCACTCCGGAAGCCCCATATTTGTGATAACCCTGAGAACATGAGGTTCTCAAGGTTATCAATGAAAACATTCCCAAATGAACCATCGGTTGTTCCTTTCATAGCATAGAGCAGTGGATCTCACCCATTGATGTTTCGCGGACCCCTTGCGGATCGGCGGGAATGATGAAGGACCCTGTCCATGGTAGGGGGGAGGGAAGGGTATAGGTTAATTATGATAATGACTTAATAAATGGATATAACTAAGGGATTGTGTAAAGTAGACTTCTCTCGTTGACACACACACAAGAAAGGCTACCATAAAATTGGAACGTATCTTCTCAATCTGAAAAAAAAATGACAACCTTTATTGCCGGACTTCACTGATGAGGCTCGGCTTTACGGACTCTTACAATGCCTTCGAGAACCCCAAAGGTTTCGCGGACCCCCGTTTGAGAACCACTGACATAGAGGAATAAAAGTTTAGCTGCAAGAGTCTGTTGGGCTAGGTGCAAAGCCTCCAGTAGTTCATCGCTTAGCCGGAATAGCCCCGTTAGATTGTCACCCCATTCACTGCGATCTTACACTGACCAAACATTTTAAAAAAAGATACACCCAATGAATTCAAGAGATAGAAAGTCTTTCAACTCTAAACTCCCTATGAACGGTGTACTATACAGATAGGAATAAAACCAACTCGTTTGTTGGTTGCGCTATGATAGGACCATCTATGAATCAGGTAACGAAAATTAACAGTATAGCCACCGCACTAAATTGTAGAGCTCTATAATCTGTTGTTAGCTGTTGACGATGTAACTAACAAAAAGGCTTCGCCTCTCAAATATTTACACTGGTTCTCTGGACCCATTCAGAAAACTTACATCACTGAAACGCAAAAAAAACTCACTTGTTTTATAACTCTCTGGATTAAGATGCGTGACGCGGAAAACTTCAGAAAAGCGATATCAAAACTCACCCTGATATTTGAAATGCAACAATCGCACAAAGAGATAAAAAATAAGAAAAAGGTTGGGGCTTCAATCCACGCTGTGAAGGTGGTTGGTCAGCGAAGCTGTGGTATCACCTGCAACGATTGCCTACTGCACTATACAAAATGCCGCCGCCGGTCCCAGCACGCCGCCGCTGGTCGTATTGCCGTTTCTTTTCCCTTTGCCGCTCCTAGTATTCACGCTGCTCCTCGGGAGTCCTAACTCTGCGTGGGCTAGTCATCGCGGTGCTGGAGCAACAGTGCAATCAGTTACTATACTCCGTTTCATCTTACGTTTAAGCGCAGCGGATGTTACGAGCCATCGGAGCCAATCGGAGGCCATGTGAGCGTCACGTGACCTTAGAGAGGGGGCACAGAGACGCGCGGAAAGCGTGTCACGGGCCACGTCCACAGAACGGGATTGGCTCAGATAGCTCGTAGCATCCGCTGCGTCCGGACGTAAGGTGAAATGGGGTATAGGCGGGTTCTTCCTTTATATATGAAAGGCTAGTGACATCACTACGTGCTACGCATTGTTCGCAGGCGCCGTTATAATCCATTATGCGGTTTGCACTTCACACGAGGGCTTCAAATGACGTGAACCCCCTTCAAAACAGCTGCAAACCTAATCTTTACCGGAACGTGTGGGAGGGTGTCCCTATTGTTCCCACGCACCTTATCATCCATCATGTGGTGTTTATGCTTGTTCTGTGGTTTTCTTTATTGAAACGGATACTGAGCTGTATGCTGTATGCCTGATTTCAAAGGAGATATTACGTTTTACCTTCAATTGTTCGCCGGGAGTTTTTTTGCTTACAACGCCAACGACACGAAACTTATCTTGGCTGGTAGAGGCATACAGCTTCGCTGTAAATCTCTGCGCAGGTGACTCGCATAATAAACTTAAGAACATATTTTAAAACACTTTCGAAGTGGTAACTCGTTCTAAAAATAACTACTATGCCTCCATGAGAATACAAAAAAAAACGGAGTTGTTTACTATATTAGCGTCCTTCCAAGCACATCGACAATTCGGAAGTCAAAGAGTGCAAGTATAAAACCAAAATCTGCCTAACCAACATATCATCGAAGAGCTCGCAACTTGAACTGCTTTCTCAAGGAATTGCCTTAATCCACTGCTCGTCGATTAGGAAGGAGAACGTGTGAACCTTCCATTCTCCGGCATACGTTTCCCGACACCACGGCACACAACACTTATAAAGCATTGGTACTTACCTTCGCACACACGAAAACAATAGATATTCTGGTCGCCAACGGACGCAGTGAATACACCGGCAACCTGTCTCCGCATCTCCAACAGCTTTCTACGATGCCCGATTCGTATCTGTCTGGCATTTGTTCGTCTATAAATATGCGTCGTCAAGTTGCGTTATCTTATTTTTTATTTTTATTAGATTTAGTTCGTACAAGTCAAAGTTACTAAAACACTCAGATGGGAAACTCAACCTTGACACACGGACCGCTCGCGTGCACCGAGACCGAACTAAATACGATAAAAGCACCACGCTTTAGCGACGAGTGAAAAAATGAAAGTTGATTTGTATAACTACTGCGAGATGGCGCTACCTGGCCTTGCGCAGATCCATCTGAAGCAATACGTGCAGCCGTGAGGTTCCAGGAGTAGCCGTTGCGGGAGAAATGGCGGTGTTGCGATCACCTTTAGTTCGGTTCTCGAATGCAAATCGGAGCCATTTTTGCAAAGCCGGCTCTATGGCAGTTTCCGAACTGAGTTGTTCTAGTAACGTTGGTAAAAGTACAACCTACAACACTGTTCTATCTTGAAGCTCAGACCAAACTCAACGGAGATGGCTGTAAATTAAAAATGCTTGAGGTACACCTAAGCACTTATGAGTTGTGAATGCGAAAGCACGCACGCCGCTCTTCGCTCTCTTTAATCTGCCGCAAACAACTCGCTGACCTTGGGCGTGGAACGGTGGAGCCGCTGTTTCGCGGAAACGCAGCGACATCGGGTGAGCCATAGTTCAAACTGTCGTGTGCCTCGCGGCGCGAGAAAGGTACAGACAGCCACGTAGTTCCCAGCAGAACGAACGCCTTGGTTAGGTAGGAGTTTTGAAAGCAAGGAAATCAAAGGAAGTGTTTCTGTACCAATGGGTCAGTATGTCACCTTTAACGCCTAGGTTTATTCCAAGCGCCGTATATATTGCCACGCGCCGTACATCCGATAAGAGCCGAGCGAAAGTGGTGATCAGTGATAACACAACAGTGTGATAACGCAGTCAGGATGACACCACACAAACTGACGCGTAGCGGCCGATGGGAGCCTCGTCGACGCATTCCAGCCAATGGGACCGAAGTGTAGGAGGTGCCGTTGGCTATAGCTTTGAGCGTGGTTTCATTAAGGTGCCGTTTTGCATGGTTTCAAAGCTGATGACGTAAGTCACCGGGACCTCGAGGTCCCGGTGACTTCAACGGTGACAGTTGAAGGAGAAAGCATGACACGCGACATTCGAGACACGAATGTTTCGGTGACACTCCGACGTAACACGTTCGCCAGCGAACGCTGACCGAAGTCGGCTACGTGACGTCAGTCACACCGCGCGCGTCAAAAATTCGCCCTCTCTATAAGGAGTATTCGCTGGGCGCCACACTGATCTCAATGGCAATTGCTGGATCGCGTTTGCCCGCTCAGTGAATGCGGTCACTGGCGGCCATATTTAGGTAGAGTTATATCACCTCTAGCCAAGATACAGCTGCTGAAGCCACTTGGCAGCCACCATCATCCATCCATGGCAGACGGCATTTTGGCAGTTGTGGTGGCAGGCTGCCATCAAAATAGCGTGGGTGATATTCCGTGATTGATTGAAATTGTTTGACGAAACATGTTTTTAAAACCCGGAGTGAAAGGTAGCGCGGTCTTTGAGGACCCGGTGAAAGTGTCACGAAATCGCGCAGCACCGGGGAAAAGCAGCACAGCACGCATCGAAAGTCGCATCGAAAGAAGCATCGAAAGCAGACGCCGGTACGTAGTCTGCTTTCGATGCGAGCTGCGCTGCTTTCCCCCGGTGCGCCGCTTTCGTAGAACTTTCGCCGGGTCCTCAAAGACGAGGCTACCGTTCACGCCGGGTTTCAAGAATCTACTTCGTCGAACAACTTCAGTCAAGCACGAAATATTACCCACGGTACAGTGTACTAGATCTACGGCTATTTTATGGCAGCCTGCCGCCATTGCGCTGTCCGCCATATTACTAAGATGGTAGCGATGATATAACTCTACCTAAAGATGGCCGACCATGGCCGCATTCCGGTCCATAGGCAGAGCTTGTCAAACGCAATCCAGCAACTGTCATTAAGATCAGTGGGGCGCCATATTTGTGGGTGATGTCTAGAGCGCATGCTCTGAACGAGCCCAAAATAATAGGTTGCTAAGAACGGCAATCTTGAGGGTGCGGAATTCACGTTACAAAAGAACTGTGGAAGCTCGCGATCAGCACGCGCTCAGCAGTCGTGCACACAGCTACTCCGGCGGCCCTGGCGGCTCCCGCGACGCGCGTCGGTGGGCCGCCAGCGCGGCGCATGCGCACCATCTGACTACGAGGGCGCGTTTCCTGCGAGAGTGCGCCATTTCTGGCGCCTTTCGGTTCGAATAGCAGACGAGAATTCTCGCGCTTCTTGAGCGCCAAGTTCGAGCGATGGCGTGGACGTATCTTGCACGACGAAAACTCGCGCTTGCACTGTTCGTGCACGTCCAAGTCGGGCCTGGTCGTCGTTCGCCAGTCGCCACTTACGCGCACGCTTACCTTCATCTCTACATATTTTCTTTGGGAAAATTGCATTTTGTTTACAATCTATATAAGCACAAGTGGGTAGCGCAAAGTCGCTGCCCGCGCTCACCCAGCCCTCAACTACCACGACGCATTTTCCCTAGCCAAGAAACTCCGTTGCGTATCCGCTCTCTCTTTTTATCCGGCCATGACCGCCACGTTAACCACGAAAGGTGAGTGGAGCGTTTTTATATAAAGCTTCTCCTTTAAAGCAAATTACAACACATGATCGCGTCTGCTGCAGCAATGAATCACTGCGCTGCAGTAAGCACAGACGTGATGTCCGGAGCAACGAAATAGCTTACCTGTGGGGAGACCGCACAGCTCCCGAATGGCCTCCCAAGCATTGCCTTTCCTGTCCGTGTCACGGTACTCAAGCTTCCTCGTGTCGCAGACACACGGGTGAAGACCAATTCCCTGGATCAGCTTCTCGACGACCGAGTCCAATTCTTCAAACATGACGCCACACGGAGTGGTGCTCCCGTCGTCTGCTATTGCTCGTTTTTGCCGCGCTTCCCGCGCGAGGGCTGCCGGGAGCCAGCGCGTGATGCATCCTCGTCCGCCGTCGTCGAGGCTGCCAGCGTCGGGTTTTCGCCGACGGGACGTCGCTGTGACGCGCTTGCACGCGCGCACGCCTTACGTCGGAGTATAACAGAGCCTTTAATGCTTTCGCATTAAAAAGAAAAAAAGTGTTTTCCGGGGCCATCTGGAGTGCTTAGTCAGTCTCGTCGCAAATGTTCGGCGATGAAAACCTTCATCTAGCTCTCTTCGCTTGGGCAAGGTCGATTCATATGGGTCGCGAAAGTGGAGTAAAAAAGCGGCCCGAAACCAATCGTCAGCGTCATCACCCTGGAGGCCGCGCTACCGCAACGCGACTGTATTTTGCGCGGCGAAACACTAAGCTGATAAAATATTAGACACATTTTCGGTGTTTAATATAGTTTACTTGAAATCAAAGTATTATTTATTCGTCATAACTTGATTTAAGCATGTTCAGATGGGTGGATTTTTTAGTTAGTGTTTAATAAGTATTATGTTGTGCACACTCGTTGCGACCTCTACAACGTCGCTATTACGGGTGTTTACGCCGTCGGCCGAAGTTCGCAGTCCGGATACGCCTCGTGTTTGCGTTGTTTGCGTTTGCCAGTGTGCCTGCATTTCTGTAGCTCTCGTCAAACTTTCACTTTGAAATCGTTTAACGATTCGTGGTCTTAAGTTTTCCCACGTATCCGAGTGCAGAACGGTTTGTACTGGTGAAAGCCTATTGCGCCGTTCTTTGGGTTTTGTCGTCGAGGGCCCATAGGGCGCGTTCAAGGCTCCGTTCGTCGGGACGATGAGCCTGCCGCATGTAAAGAGACGCTGCTCGGTATCGCGATGCAAAAGTGATGACTGCACCGCTGGTGTCACACTTCATCGTTTTCCTGTGGACTCTGCTAGGTGAAACTTGTAGCAGCTGTGTCCGCAGCAACTATGTGTGATGTCCTGATGTCCATTGTCCGGTGATGTCTGGTAAGCTGTTGGCCTCTTCTATAGGCCCTCATGCATGCTCATTTAGCAATAGGCACCCGTTGATCGAGCGCTTTTGGGCGCAGTCTTCGTTCCAAGGTGCGCGAGACGAAACTAATATCAGATATTTGCGGCAGATTAGGGCGGCCTCTGCTGAACGACTGCGTGACCACAAAAACCTAATAAGAAACAATGACTGAACATTTCAGTTTTAACCAACTATTATATTATGGTGTGAATAGCACTAAAACATCCTTTCTGCTTGAAACGTGGTTGGTGTCGTCCTTCTAACATGCTGGCTACTTGCTGTGGATGTGCTCGGGAATCTCGTAATGTAATTGCCTGCGTTGTGAACCTATCTAACCTCACGGGCATAGAGATGTGCTCCGCACTCACTGGCGCTGGCTGGACCCAGACGGGAGACCAGGTACAATGATCTGACCAGTTTATTGCTAACATTATTGTTTAATCTTATTTCTTTCTTAAATGTGCACTGAGGCAGTTCGGTCTTTTCAGTTTAGCCAAGGGTATGTAAAGTAATACACTGCTTCACATTCAGGTGGAGGGTCCGGGTTCAGTTCTGCCAGTACACAAGCCTACAGAACAAGACACCACAGCAGCTGTGGGAACGGGCGGTATGCTCCAGGCACTTCAAGCCGTCTGCGTTTTTTTATTCAGGAACGTTCATCGTGATGCAATACCAGCATATTTGATCACTGAAGGTGAGCACGAAATCTTGTTTTCATTATTACTGCGAATATAAGCTTATGCAGGAGGTATTTCACATGCAGATACAAGGAACTGTTTCCGTGTACATAACGTGTGTGCTTAACTTTGCAAATGAACTTTGCATAGGTGCGGAGATGTCGTCCAGAGCAGCAGCCCTGGCCTATTGATCAGCGAGGGCGAGCCCACACCGGCCAGCAGCAGTAGCATCGGTGCGCCCACATCATCACGGTGTCACATACACCGCACTACGGAAGAAGGCAAAAGCAATTGCATATTGGCGGAGGGGTGTTGCACGCCATGTTTCTTATATATTTCGGACTGTCGCGTAGTAGCCATCCTTTCTATGATAGAGTGTGTTCCCAGTACTTGTGCGTTCTTGGGAAACATGCGAAACATGTATTACCATGGTTTTAATCTAGCTTGGCACATGCCGGAGGAACATCCTGAAACAATGCAATGACTGATATTTTTGAGAGATTTTTTTATTTGCGTCGTCATTACTTTGCAGATGTGGGGAGCAGTCTCACGGCTCTGACCTGTAGCGCGAAGACTAGCCCTCCAATTTAGAGTTCATGGTAAGTTTTGATAGTGTGCATTGCTTAGGACAGTCTTCGAAGATTACTTTGTTGCATCGTACTTGACCGGCTATAGCTGGTTCAGCTGTTTGCAACCACACTGTCACTAGGTTTCCTCTGCTTTGCTTTTTGTAGTGGATCACACATACGCGATGGATGGACATGGTCTTCCTTCTGGAGAAAACGATGTGTGGGCGCCCGAACCTTCTCCTACCGCTTAGGATGCTTCGGTGACTTCGACTTTTGCAGTTTTTCACCAACGTAGGTATCTGTGATGATGCACAAAGCTTACTTGTACTTTCACATTTTCTACAGTGGAGGTGCATTGCTCCTTTCATTGTTTCTCGAAGCGTTTCATAATTGCTTTTGCTTTCCCCTTGCAGGGTCCTGTGCCACCCGTACCGAAGGCAAGGGGAAGATGGACGTGTTGAGGGCCAAACTTCGACAGCTTCGGAAGCACAACAAGAGACTCCAGCAACGACTCCAGCGACGGCGTCATATGCTGACTGTCACTGAGATAGTTGAAAGTGTACGTAGCCTTGTGTCTCCAGCCGTTGCTGCCCTTGTGGAAGCTCAGCTGATGATCAGCAATGCAAGTGAGTTCGGCGGACGGTGGTGCAGCAAGAACAAAGCCTTTGCCTTGGGCTTGTACTTTCACAGTCCTAAGGATTACCGTTACTGTAGGCAATTGTTGAGGCTCCCCTCCGTTAGGCCGTTACAGCTTTGGCTTCAGCGTGTTCCCCTGAGGGTTGGTTTTTACCCAGAAGTTTTCGAGCTTGTCAAAAGACGTGCAGCTTCTTTTTCACCAGAAGAAAAGCCATGTATCATTGTCTTTGACGAGATGCACGTCACGAAAGAGCTCTCGTACAACCCTTTGTGGACAGGCTTGAAGGACTCGAAGAAAGTAGCAATGAAAGAGGTCATAATTTCGCAAACAAAGCGCTTGTGTTTATGGCTAAAGGCATTCGCATGCCATGGATGCAGCCACTTGGCTATTTTTTGCTCATGGGGGAACACCTGCCGACATTTTGCGAGACCTCCTTTTCCAGTGCAACAATATGCTTGTGAAAGCCGGTCTGGAGCCAGTAGCTGTCGTATGTGACCAAGGGAATCGAAATGTTGCACTTTTTAATGGCCTTGTTACCAATGAGAAGCCTTACATAACTGTGAATGAGAAGCCACATTTTCTATTTGATGTTCCGCATCTGCTGAAGTGCTTGCGAAATATGTTCTTCAAGTACAATTTTCAAGTTGGGGACCACACGTTAAAAAGCTCTTTCCTCAGGAAAGCCTACGAAAATGACAAAGAGCTTGAAATCGGATCCATGCCCAGGCGCAATGAAAAGCATTTTAATCTGACTTTTGCCTCCAAGATGTCAGTGAAGCTAGCAGCACAAATATTCAGTAATCACTGTGCTGGTGCAATGTTTGCCATGGTAACTTTTCAACAACTGCCAGTTGAAGCTATCCACACGGCCCGGTTCATTGAAAGAATGGATCGCCTTTTTGATAGCTTGAACAGCTCACAGAAACGCAGGAAGAGTGCATATGTGTCTGCAATGCACGAAGGCTCTGTTCACAAAACGTTTTTGAGGGAATGCCTTGGGGGTGGCCACGGCAGCCTGCTTGCATTCGCGGTTTCTGCTTGACCATTCGGTCTGTGATGCTGATTTTTGAGCACCTGACATCTAAGTATAGTTTCAGATACCTTCTGACTCGCCATCTCAATCAAGATTCACTTGAAAACACATTCTTCGTAATAAGGTCAAAGTCTGGTGCGAGCACAAATTCCTCTTGCGGGCAGTTTCAGGCAGCCTTTAGGCATCTCCTAGTTAGCAACTTGTTTAAACTGTCCGACAAGAGCAACTGCGAAGAGGACGTGGCAACTTTTTTAGCGGCTCTTCCCTGTTGGTCTCTCAGTTCCCTCACCTTAACTTAGTCTAGGAAGCTCTCTTCCACAATGTGCAGCTGACCTCGCATCCTGTAGTTATCCCTCTTTATTATCACTTAACAACATGGTTTACTTTGCTGGATGGCTGGTAACAAGGTCTGTCAAATTCCATACATGTCAAAACGTGACTCGGCAATGTGAATTGCAAATCAAGAATGCCGCTTTTTCCTATGGGAGCCAAGTGTTGTTGTATTTGAGTGTGAAAGGAGCGGTTGAAGGAGACTCTGGAAGCCTCTCAGTCCCTTCACCTTGCTTTGTTTCCTTCGTTCAAGCTTGTGAGAAGTTTTTTTGTGTAATAAGTTGACAGTCTGGATTTAAAAGAAGGCGTTGTGCATCACTCTTCGTGAGAAGGTCGAAAAGCTGCTGACTCTCTGCAGTGAGGATGTCTATGATGATTAATTTGCTTTGTTTGCAAGGGTGCAACTTCATTGGTTTGCCCGTAAAAAGAATACTAATCTCCTTGATGCAGCTGTGAGACGCAAAACTAAGCAACAAGTCCAGAGGCTGTGCAGATGAGACAACACTTGCGTTATGCCCACAGGAATTGCCTTTAGTTTGTTTTATATGTTGCATTCAATGCTAGCGCTAGCATTCCGGATTGTGCGAGTACATTCCACTAAATTATCACATTCCCTGCCAAAACTGTCTACAGCGATGACCAAGTGAATATAGCATTCTTTAAATAAAGTGTAAAAGTCCGTTTCGCATGCTCAGACACTGCCATTAACGTGTAGGTTAAGCTAGATGAACTTGAGTTTTCCAAGTATATCAAAATTTCAGTGTCGCACCATGCAAAACTGATTTTTTAAATTTTATTTAAAATATGTTAGATTCATTCGACCCTCGCTGTAGAGTGCTGGTGACGTCGCCCACTCGAATAATTGGACAGGGCGTCTACCAAATCACTTATTCTAAATTCCCCAATTCTCCCAAGCTTTTCCTGACTATTTCGATAAAATGTTGATCGTTACTTCGGTTCAGGGAGTACTTTGTGGCCTGCGCTGCCTAGTGACGTGTCGGGCAACATTATTCAGTGCAGTGGCACCAACGTGCAATCATCGGGCTTCTTTGCACACTGCCGTTGCACTTTCACTTATCATTCTTACTGACTTGGAACTTTTTTATGGTTTCCTTGATATTGCCCTGTATTTTCAATATAATCCAAATTACTTGAGAATTTTAGGTTTTCCAGGTTGGTAGACACCCTGCGCACACTGTGCAACTCTGTACATAATTGAGGAGTGTGTAAGAAGGAGCGTTGGTTTCGATGTGTACTTGTGCAGTGTGACGACTTGAAATATAAACTTGGATTAATGTATTGGTTGTTTGAGGTATACAAAAGCAGATCAAACTGCGATGAAAGGTAAATCAGTGAGTCAGTATGGTGCTAACATTTTGCAACAGAGCAAATTCATATCCTTTTTCTAATGCTTTTTTTCCTGTCAATTTGTAGCAGTTTCTTGCATACTAGCGCTCACACAGACAGTCAAGCTCTGGAGCACAATATGTATTTGGCTGGCGCATGTACCATAACGAAAGGTGTCAACTTTCAATCACTTGAAGCATTAATTCATAGGGAAACTCCAATGCAAAATCCATGCATGGCCCCGCACTTGCCCCTGTGATTGAATGGTTAAATTTGGTTACGAGCTCTCAACGTAAACAGTGCACGAGAAATGCATAAACGTGCCTCCTGTTGAGAGTATTAAGCAAGGCTAGTAAGTGCGTGCATAAAGTTGTCCAAACCTCCTTTCACTATGTTTTCAACACCATATATCTATCTTTAAGTGTCCTGTAAGGGTGTTCTTAGTTCGTATATAATAAACTGTGTAAACCAAGCTTGTGCCGTTTTGTCTTTCTTGGCAAACAAGCCATAGTTACAATAATAAGTATGCCTTCATAGGCGTGCTGTAACACCTTGCTTAGTTGAAAAAGATAGTAACTTATTGGTGGTTCCCAAAACTTATAAAAAAACTGATTCTTTTCAAGTGAAATTACATGGGAATGATTGATACAAACAAGGCTATGACGCTTGAAGCAAGGCATGAAGGACGATACTTGCGCAGGCATGTAGAACATCTAAAAAACATTTCAAATTCACGCCACCGGCGAAAATCATTTAATATTCGCCCCCAAAACAATTGTGACGTCACAATTATAAGGAAATTGCGTCATTCCGTGTTTATTTTTAATAAAGCGTCACTTCCTGCACGTCACAGGCAAGCATGACTAATGACAATGCCGCGCATCTCACAGATGGCGCTGCGCCACATGAGCCGCCATCTTTGCACCTATGGGCTTCTATGGAAGCTTCGCTACCATCTATACATATACCTTGGCTGGGTAGGAGCAGTGACGTAGCTGACGTAGCAAAACCAAGCGCGCAGGCTTTACGCTAACCGTTGCAACCCTGGTACAACCTCTGCCGACGTGACGTTTGTTTTGAATCGGGAGACAAGGTGTTGGTGTAGACATAGTCAGGACGCCGCGGCCTCAGCGACAAGCTCTTAAAGTGCTACTTCGGACCGTACAAGGTGTTCCGTTGCCTCGGAGTCCTGAACTACGAGGTGGTTCGAGACGAAACGCGGTCGTCAGGACGCCGCCACCCGCGGCCCGAGGTGGTGCAAGTCGTGCGTCTCAAGCCGTATTATGCTCGATAGGAGTGAGGACTATTTTTGGTCCAGACGATCCCGCAGTTTACTGATTGGTGGTATTTGGTTTAGCTTTGTGTTCATTAATTTAATGTTGAATTGGGGCGATGCACTTTTAAAGGGGGGAGTAATGCCGCGTAAGTGACCGAGAAGATATTCCCGGCTGCGTACATCTAGAAGATTCGTGTTTATTTCTTACCCCGTGTAAAAGATAAAAAGTCCAGCATGACCTTGTCGTGCTTATTTTATTCTATTCCAGAGAAATGTTATATAGGGCTAAAAAGTTTTTTAAATCTGAAAATTATAATATCCTCGAGGAGAGGCATGCAACTATACAGTTGATGGAAACTGTGCAAAACCAAAACTTAATTTAAAAAAAAATCTTATATAGAATTACATTCTTTCTATGTGCACTGTGGATGAGTGTTTGATGAGCGTGTTGCATTCTACTTCAACAGTAAAAAGGAAAAATAAGATATGACAGAAAATTTTTTGGGGGTACCCTTTGTTAACTTCTTTTGAATTAAAATTATATCATACATTTTTCTACTTTACGCAACATTTCAAGCAAGTAGTTTTTATTTTAAGATGAATAGTGTATTTGTGTATTTTATATGCCAGGGGTGGCCAAGCTGCGGCTCGCGAGCCGGATGCGGCTCTTCAGCGGTTCAGGCAGTTCAGCGGAGTGCACGACGAGGGCATAACGTGCCTGTTTTGCCCCAACGACGGGGCTGCGCAGTCATCGCAGCCACTCTGGGACTACGCATTTGCCGCGGATAAGGTGCAATTATCAGCAGCGCCACAGCGACAGGCGGCAACACCGACGAGCTGCGGGGAGGCAAGACGCGGCTGCACAGTCATCGCAGACACTCTGGGACAGCGCCTGGGCAGCGGATGAGACGCAATTCCCGGCACCGCAAAAGTGACGGGCGTTAACACCGACGAGCTGCGGGGAAGCAAGGTTGGTACAGAAGCTTGCTTGACATTTTCAGAACTATTGCTCCGCTGGACTCCTTTGCCCTCCTTTGCATTGTCTCGCTGTGAACCATGGCATCAGGGACGCCGAGCGTGTGTTTAGTATGCTTAAAACCAATTCAAACGGGATGTCAAACGTTGGAATGTTCAGTGTGTAAATATGTCTACCATGTTGGGAAGTGTGCAGGCGTCACCAAGACTGCACACAAAAGCATGGAACCTGTAGATCTTCTGTCTTGGATTTGTGGCACTTGTAAGGTGCATAGCCAGCGACAGGCTTCTCAGGCGATTAGCCAGGAAGTGGTAACGGGTTACGAGGCCGGAGCACAAAAGCACGAGGCTATGATGGCTCAGATATTAGAAACCAACAAGAAGTTAACAGAAGTCCTGTCAAGAATCGAGAACATTGAATCAAAGTTGAACATACAATCGTCCAAACATGACAACATGATCGAAAAACTGAATAACCAAGAAAAAACTATAGAATCGATTGAATGTTCAACAATGATGATTTCTAAGCAGTACGATGACCTGATAAAAAAGGTTGATTCACTTGCACGCGTTACGCACGACTTGAAAGGAAGAACAGATGAGAATGAACGGCAAGGTCACGAAAGGGATGCGAGGATTAAAGAGCTAGAGTGGGCTGTGGAAAACGCTGAGCAATACTCAAGGAGAAAGAACATAGAAATTCACGGAATCGCACAACAAGATCGCGAAGATCTGCCGGCAATCGTGAAAAATCTAGCAGCGAAACTTAGCATATCGGTACCGCAGCCAGATAAGATCGAGTCTATGCATAGACTAAAGGCGAGAGAGGGTAAAATCGCCCCAATTATAGTCCGCTTTAAAGACAGGTCGGAACGAGACTGTTGGGTCAGCAAACGCATGGCACTGAAAAGCGAAAGGGTTTTTATAAACGAAAACCTGACTAAACTCCAGCGGTGGTTATTTTGGAATGCAAAAGAATGTGCGAGGGAAAGTGGATTTCAATACGTTTGGATAAAGAACGGAAAAATATGGGTCAGAAAGAGGCAAGGGGCGAACGCAGTACGGATTGAAAACGATAGTGACTTAGACAAAATACGATAGGGCTATGTCTTTCAATACATTTGCAGAATGGGACAGTCATACCCAAAACTTACTAGGTGAAGAAGGGAAAAGAAAGGAGGACCAGATTCTGCATATCATTCAAATCAATGTCCGAAGTCTTAAGAAACATCATGATGAACTTAACGTCTACATAGGCCAGTCACTGGTAGATATAGACGTCATAATATTAACGGAAATAAACATTGAAGCAAACGAGCCGCTGTCGTTTGCGATAAGCGGATTCCATGAAGCGTCAGTGCGTCGCGAAGGCAAAAAAGGGGGTGGAATACTCGTGTACATTAAAAATTGCTGGCTTTCCGATCGTACAGAATTATGTGTAAAGCACGCGGAGGTTATTGTGATGAATATACAGAAAGCTGAAATATCGTTTACTGTATGCGCGGTGTATAGGCCGCCTAGTGGCAGCTTAAGTCTGTTTTATGAAGAATTCGAGAAACTAATCAACTCCTTCAATAATAACGACTACATCGTTATAGCAGGTGACTTCAATATTGACGTCATGAGCAAAACAAAATATGGAGTCCAAGAATATTTAGACATATTGTCTAATTATGGGTTACGAAATATGATTGTCGGTTACACTAGAGAGGAGTCTCTCGCTGATAAAATTACGAAAACTGGCATTGATCACATTATAGTACGCACAGGCAACCTCATGTTTATAGGTGGGATCATACAGCAGAAAGTAGCGGATCATTATTTTGTTGCTCTTAGAATAATAGACAAAAGTACTACGCGTAAAGCGGAAGAGCAGGAATACAAACAAATTCTAGACAACAATAAAGTAGATCGCAGTATAAAAAGATTTAACTGGAATTCCCTATTAAAACTCGATCACATATCGCTCTATGAAACTGTAGTGGAGACACTCGGAAGTATATATGAACGCTCGATTAAAACGATCAAACTAAAGCCTAGGAATGCTAGTAACAAATGGATTGATAAAGATATAGTTGAACTGAGTTCGGAAAAAAACAAACTATGGAATCGGTGTAAGAAATATCCCGACGACACGTTATTAAAGGAAGAGTATAGGCAACTACGAAACCGGGTGACAGCAAAAATAAGGCTGTCGAAAAAGAAGTTTCATATGACGCAACTTAGGCAGAGTGGTAAAAACATAAAGGAAACCTGGAATGTTGTAAATCAAATCATTGCAAAACCACCCCGAATCAGAGTAGACGAGTGTATAAAGAAAAATTTCGGTTTAACCGACTTAGAATCGTTGAGTAACCACTTCAATAATGCTTTTGTTAATCAGGTGGAAAATCTGCGTAGTCAGGTAAGCAGTACTGCAGTGAAAGCAAGTTTTTTGGGATATTCACAAAACTCTGCCTACATGCCGCGGATAACAGAATTAGATCTTCAGGACATAATTTGCACAATGTCAATGACAAAGCCGGCAGGATATGACAAAATAAGGCTCAGAGACTTAAGGGTCAATCTCGATAGCTTGAAGCCCATCATCCTTGCAATTCTAAACGGAATTTTTGATACGGGAAAAATACCGGACAAAATGAAAGTTTCAATAGTTAGACCAATTTATAAACAGGGAAAGAAAAAAGAGATATCAAATTACAGGCCCATTGCGTTGTTGCCAGTGATCTCCCAGATAATGGAAAAGTTTGTTTTAAAAACCATGACCTCGTTTTGCGACAGGTTCTCATTGATAAGCAGCTGTCAATATGGCTTCCGACAGCAGAAAAGTACGACGCTCTTGCTGGAAGATGTGACGGAATTTATGAATGAGAAACTAGATAAAAATCAAATAGTACTTGCAATATTTTTAGACCTAACGAAAGCATTCGATACTATTGATCATTCCATATTACTTTATAAACTCGAAAATCTGGGATTCAGAGGGCCGTATTTTAGATTCTTTAAAAATTACTTTAACAACCGTACTCAAAAGGTCAAAATTGGAAACAATGTAAGTGAGGCCGTACACCTTAACTACGGTGTTCCCCAGGGATCGGTACTAGGCCCGATGCTCTTTAATATATATGTGAACGACCTCGCTTTGCTGCATTTGAACTCGAACATTTACCAGTACGCTGATGACACGGCTCTAACATTGGCAAGCGAAAATTACAATATTGCAGTGTCCTCTCTACAACAGGATATCAATCAAGTCATGACCTGGTTCTCAAGAAATTGTATTTTCGTAAACACGAAAAAAACTACTCTGATGTGCTTCAGGGCTCATCAGAAACGTATTAATCTTAGGGAACCGATTTTTTTACATACAGCAGATTGTAGGAATTGTCATTGCTCGCCATTACTGTACGCTACAGAAACCAAATACCTGGGCTTGCATCTCGACGAATATTTGAATTGGAATGTACACATAGATCACTTAATGAGCCAATTGAGGGTAATCTCATCATACCTATATAGGCTGCGAAGTTACGCGGATCCGAATCTGAGGCGGACTGTCTACCAGATGCTAGGTGAGTCGAAATTGAGATACGGAATAACCATATATGCTTCCTGTTCCGATTTTAAGAAGCAAAAAATAAATAATACGATAAAAAGGATGGTAAAGAATATTGTCTACGGAACGCGGCTTGAGCATATTGCATTTGAAGAACAGCTCTCCGACCTGAACTTATTGCCGATAGACAGTCTTTTGAGGTTTGTTATTCTGACGAAATATTACTTCACACCGGATTTTAAGCCAGAGACAATGAGACAAAAGCAACTTAGGAAAACTGAAAAATTTATGGTTCCGAGAATATACACAAATTATGGAAAGAGGCTAAGGAAGTATTATATACCGTGTCTTTTTAATCAACTACCGAGTAATTTGCAGAACCTGCCGTCGTATAAAATTGCAAAAAAAGAGATAATGAAATGGTGTCAATGTGCGCGCATATAAATAGCAAGTATGTGTTGCTGATTCATTTATGATTTGCCGTAACATGAACTGGTTGTGCTTTTGTCAAGTTCTTTTTGAAATGTGTTTATTCTTTTGCTCCGAAATAGTGACCCGTTCAGTGTCAATGATTGTAGAAACTTCAACGGCGCAGCTGCCCCGTTTTGTGTATTTCATTTTACTCTTGTTATTGTAGTTTCTTTTTTTGGAGGGGGGGGGGGGGGTCACTTGCACTCCGGTTTGCTGCCCGTACTCACACACAAGCACAAAAGTGCTTTCGTGAGAACGGATTTATATCTTTGTAAAATGAAGCAAAAATAAACTATTACTACTACTACTACTACTACTACGTGGTGAAGTGCGGCTCGCGGCTCCCTCCCCTACCCTCCTCCCCCCCTCCCTCCCGGTCACACGAGCACTTTCCCAAAAAGAGAAGCGGAACGCGTTTTAAATCGAAAGACATGTTGCAGTTTGGTAGTTTTGTGCTACAGCTACCTTACGTATACTTGGACTGCTTTTGACTCAGATAGACTGAAAGTAGTTCGAGTTTCGTTTATTGCCCTGAACAAACCCCCCCCCGAGGCTCTTGGAAGTTTTGTGGTTTTGTTTGCGGCTCTTAGGCCGGGTCATCCTGGCCACCCCTGTTATATGCCTTTAATTTCACCTTGATGTATGGCTTGGTGGTTGCGAAGTTCTTTTAAATTTTATTTTGGCGCGATCTTTATAAAAAGAAACCTGCCAACTGGCCTACACAAATACAGTTCATTCCATTCAAAACATATTAATGTTTACGAGAATCACAGCTTGCATGTGTTAGGTCATAGCACAGCACGCTCATATTCATCACCTTGGAAGGCGATCAAAGTACGCATCAGAAGCACGAAGGCTGAAAATGGCACCGACCAGAAGCGCTTTTCTTAAATGGCCTATATATATTTTGTTAAATTACAAAAGCAAAAAAAAGCGTACGCATGTTCCAAGGGAAGTTAACGTGCTCGCGTCTGCAACAGCAATTTTCCTAAAGAAATTCTAAAACAAATGGCACACGCCTTTAGGTAAGACGAGCGTGTGGGGAACCTGTATCTACATTTCGAGCATTCTCCGTGGTGCTTGGATAATTTGTCAAGAAATGTATTGCTTGATTTGTCGACATTTCTTCGTCAGCGTAACTGCGAGCTTCTGATAGAAGGGGAACGGATTTTCTAGCGATTTCACGAAACAAGCCAGCCGCGGCTAGAGCGGCTGGCTTGGTGTAAAAACGGTTTTTCGAAATCCTAATTACGTCCGTTTTTTTTACTCCCTTATAGTTCAGCACGTAGGCCAAGGTCATACTTTACGCAAATAGAGACTAATATTAACTTCTGATAGCACAAGCGCCAAGGTTTGCCCGCTGTTAGACAGGTGCGAACGTACCCGATTGTCGGCAGCGCGCCTCGCTGCCCGCCGGTGATGTCACCAATGTCACGTTTGGGTGGCGGGGAAAACTTGGCAAAAACTAGAGAGAATGACGTTTCAGTTTCGGCAGCAAACAGAGAATCATTTTTTTTTTAAATAAACTAGAGTGAATCTGGGGGAACGAGTTAGCATTTAGGGATCAGGAAGACATCCGCATTTAGATGATGCCTTTGGATTAGCTAGCTCAAAACTTTGGCGGAGTTCCCCTTTAAGGGTTATAAATAGATGTACTCGGGGGTTGATTGAGAATCACATTTTATCTCGCCGATCGCCATCAAAGTCGTCGACAATAGTGTGATGGAATATGTCTTGATAGATTGGGAGCAGGAGGCATGCATGGGATATTTTGGTATTGAATATCCTGTTGACAGTCCAGACAAGAAATAGCTAATGTAAACAATATCATAACTTCATTTGAGTAAATAATTTCACAAAACAGAGCTATAAAATTTACAACAGAGTAACACAACATTTATTAACATCAATCTTTTCGTATACAGCAATTTTCAATGTGATATATATAAACAGAGAATTCACTCAACTTTAGTGACATTTTTTTCAGTGCGACTACACATTAAACTTCAAGGCTCAATGCCAAACGTGACAAAACCTCGCAAACTACACAAAAGGTCAGGGTGTTGGAAATATTTCTTAATTTATCAACTCTATATTCAACACGTGTGCTGCACAAAATGACCCAAAGAAGTTTCTGCATATATGATAAATATGTTCAAAGCGTCAGATTAGTTTCGCACAAAACTTCAGCGTCTCACGTGGCGGTTAGCGTCAAGCCGTCAAGACGCTCCTCAGAAAATATGATTCTGAACACTCATCCAGAGCTTTTGACCTTGATTCGAAATAACAGCTGTGTCTGTGTAAGAAAATGTTACGCAGAAAAACACACAGTGAATAAAACTTGCACCTCAATCCATATGTATTTAGAAACATCTTTATCATCAATTACGACATATTTTATTAATATCGTTAACAATATTTCGACCACAGAAAGTAACGGGCGGAAGTGAGAACGATTTTCCGTCGAAGAGAGACTATATGGCTTATACTCAAATTGTAGGTAACGATTGTTTATTATTAAATATAGGAACCGATTAAACCTTAGGTCATATCGGGATCTCAACGTTCAGTGTATTGGGGAAATAAGTACGTTATGAAACTTCGTCGAATATCTCCTACAATCAGTTCTATCGTTTTTTATGAAATATCCTTTTCTTAGTCAGTGCCTCAGTAAACAGTGTACTCTAACTGAAAATCAACTTTTAATAATAAAAAAATAAGTTTGACGGCACACTCTAAAGAAATATGAGTTTTTAAATAAAAACGTAGTCCGGGTCACAGTATATTCTAATTCATAATCAGGTTTCAATAGAAAAGAAAGGAATTTGGTCTACAAATAGTGTTAGTCTCCGTCACACGATCGATAAATAGTTGTGCAGAGCGAATCCTCGTTCAGGGTTTATCTAAATATCTAAGGATAAGGATAAGGACATAGGCCGATAGTTCGAGTTCGTCAATATTTCGAAAACATTAAAATATTAACTTAAAAATAATAAATTTTCTTTAAAACTATAACTCAAATACAAAGAATACAAATGTAACGAATTACGAGTATAAATACATATTTAAACTATAAAGTTCTCAAAAAACTAGGGAGCGAATAAAAAATTCACTGCTCATTTTAAAATGTTTCGAGCATTGAAGTTACATATTTCGGCCAAAAGATAAACGACATATGGATTACCATTTTTAGAAAATTCCTATCAGTTTCTTTTGAGAACGCGATGAATATCTTTCTTCGTAAGGCGCGGGACTGGTATCACATATTTTGAATGTTGTTTGGGTTTCATCCTCGCGTTATCCATGCGATTTGGGCATTCCACACGCGATAAGATCGCCTCAAAAATAAACACAAGAACTGAGAAGGAGATACCCAAGACCCAAGCCAGAAAAAAGGGTCTGAGGTCGTCGAAATTCAGAACAAATTCTTGGGTATGTTTCAAACTATTTTCGTGAAAGAATTCGCTTTTGTACTCGGCAAGGGCGGCGTATCTTTCGTATAAGCCCGCCTCAATCGCCCGACTCAATGTCGCACCAAAGTCCTGACGGTAGACCGAAGATGACCTCATTTCTGGCCCTACGGGGTACGAGAACACGGCGCCTTGGGTCTCGACATAGCCTCTTCCGAGAAGCTCTCGCCTCAAAGCCTCGCTGGGACCTGTTCGCGAGTTGTAGGTGAAGAAGGTGTCCCTTCCGTCAGCGTCGATTTTAATCGAGCGAGGAGTACTTCCAGCCAAGTTCGAGGTTTGGTAGCATTGACCAAGGCTCTGGATTCGTTTTCTTTTTCCGAAGAGCAATTGTGGTCCACGTGCACCAAGGATGCCTGGACTTTCAAGGAAGCACAGCCGATGTCCAGTTCCAACAAGGTGCTCAATTGAAACGAACTGGGTGGCTTCTCCATCGAGCGGAAGATTGTTCAAGAGCGAAGTGAGACGGCCTTTGAATGCTGTCGACATCACGACGAACATTAATGCCATTATGCCGTACAACAATCGGAACGGAGACGTGATCAGCAGGCTGGTGTGGAGCTGAGTGCTCTGCTGAAAGAAAGCCGCAATCATCGGAAATACAAAGACGGCAATCTTCACATCCCCCTTTAGCGTAAACTTCGCAATTAGGCCATACGTCAAGACAAGTAGCAAGCAAGACGCGAGGAGTCCTACCCATACCTCCCAACAAAATGGCAAGATAAATATTGTTTCCTTGAGTACCGGCTCACGCTTGCGAACGTAAAATGAAAAACCGGCCGATGCGAAATGATGAAGCGGGTCAAAGAGGCCACTGCTGTCTCTGTCTGCACGATTGTTGAAACTACTTATAAATGTGCTGAAATATGTCTCGTAAAAGTGGAAGTTACGGCCAAATTTGACCGAAGCGTTCCGGTGCGCCAACAGCTGTAATGTAACGTTGATACTCGGATGCTGGCAGGCGTAAGTGCCTACACATTCGACGCGAATTAAGCTCCCATTAAGCGCCCGTTGCCGTTCTAACAGACCCCTCGTAAGAGTTTGGTATTCGATTACTTTCCTTTCGAACTCGCTAGTCAAAATGAGACTGCCGTTGTCGAAACTCAGTACGTATCTACCGCTGGCTCTAAGGTACGGTGGCTGAAATGGCAATCTATAAATATTTAGATTGCCTTCCAAGAAACTTTTGCGCTGTTCCGCTACGATAAAAGCAGACATAAAATAATTTGTTTGAAGGCTATTCCATAGGTTATTAATATCGTATTTTCCACATATGAAGTAAACTACTTGAAAAAACGACCTCCTAAATGCGTAGCATATCTTTCTCTCGCAATGCCTCGAGTGCAGCTCGCCGTCAGTCCAGAACGTCACCGGTTTCTCCCTGGAGTCTAGGAAAGCCTTGAACAGCGCAGTGTTGTCCTTGAGGCAGTCTGTAGGCACAAAGACGTCCACGAAGCCGTTCCCCGATTCAAGTAAGGGGATGATCATGTTGGGTAGGTCTTTGAACATCTCGAGGCCACTGTCTTCGTACTTCAAACTGTCAGAGATGTCCGGTTTTTCCAAAACCAGAAGCAGAAACATGATTCCTCGTAATAATGACAACATTTCTGGCAATCCTTGAGATTTATATATAACCAAAGGTCTAAATTATATGTTTTAACTCCGAACAAACGGATTATTGTTTTTCTCAAAGACTTCCCAACAATTTTTCTTGCAGACAGTTTTGAATTAAAATAACGTACTGGCAGGCGGAGCCGGAAGTCTTTTTGTATATCCTCCTCTATCCGAACGTTGGAGCTTATGCCACCAGGGAGTAGGATCGTTGAAGGCTATCAGTCTGTCGCTGTGTCAATCTGTTTGGCCTCTCTAACTAAAGTCTTAATGTAATTGCAGCAGTATACGCAAAAACCCTAACATTATTCCATTACTGAAATTAGGCCATATCATTGTGGATGCATTCAATATGGTTCGCAAGATACCGTTGCGGTTCGCATATTCTAAATTAAATGTTAAAATATGCGCGCTGTACTATTTTTTGTACAAACAAGATAACATTTCTTTATTAGGATACTAGAATAGTGATCGTGTATTTAATATGCTGATTAGTAGATTTGGTGTTTTGACCAAATTTATTGGCAAGCAGCGCTGCACTTTGCTTATATTATAGACTTTTTATAAATCGATATTTTGTTCCCCGTTTAGTCAGAATAAAGTTGTTATCTCCGTAAACGTCGAAGTTGATTTTTGCGCTATTATATTGTATCGTGTTAATCTACAGACTATAGTCTTCTTTATTTGAAAGACTGCTTAAGGCGGTTTTTGCGGCAGTGATTTGGTTCTTCGACTTTGGCGTTGAAAGCCGAACATGAATAAAGAAACAAAAATTTCTTGTTTTGTGACGTGCTCGACCGCGACCGTCAGTTGACGTGCATCCGGTTCCTTCTTTTGGAGACGGATCTTGCTCTTGACCGCTGGTGTATGGAAAGGACTTCACCTTAAGAAAAAAGGGTCTATATAGTCCTCAATAAATGGAGGACTGCTCTTGTAACCTATGTTCTTTCAGAAAAGGAAATAGTTTTGTCCCTGAAAGCAAGGAAGCAATGTTTCTCCGTCGTCTGCATCTCATTATGACGGCACGAATTGAGCAAATCAAGCTCAGTATGTTGGAACTATCGCGAGAACGGCATCGGATTCCCTCTGCGGAGAGGATGCACGCGAGGAGCGAGCTGAATCCTTACACCACGGCTTGCCTCGGCGGACACGATCGCGCGCGAGGGGGGCGAGATGTAAACTTCGTACCCGCAGCGGCCGGATGCGGCCGCGAAGATCAACAGCTGGGAAAGTGGAGACGGACAGAACGAAAGCTGGAACTCAAGCGAGCGGAGTGTGAGAAAGTGGCTCGTCTGTTTGGAATGTGTAGTGTGTGTAGTTTAAAATAAAAGTGTTGGGTTTTGTTCAAACGGATCGATATTTCTGATCGCAAAGAAGCAACAATTCCCCCAACAAAATAATTGGTGCCGAAGCCCGGGAAAGAAACTACTACACTGCAAATGAAGCCGACGAGCAGCGTGTGATCGAATCGCCAGCAGACAGAGAAGGGAGCGTAACGACTGAACGGGCGAAACCTGGTAATCAACGGCAACATCTACGATAAACCGACACAAGCAAGCAGCACTGCAAGCCAGAACTGAACGGCAATGGACGTCCTCAAGAAAAAACGAAAAACGCATCGAACGCAAGTAACGAAGCTCCTCGGCGAGGCACAGGATTTATTACAATCAGCTACGACGACTATCGATGATCTCGATATTTTGATCGAGCGTCTAAGTCTCGCTCGGGATCAACTCAGCCACGTAGATGCCGCGATCGAGTCGTTGATTTCCGAAAAAGAAGCAGAAGCAGAATTCACGCAAGTGATTGATTATTCTGACAAGATCGTCACGTGCCTAACGAAGCTCAAAAGGAAAGTAAAGAGCCCAGACGACAGCCAACGAACAAGCGGGCAACCGAACGAAGAGCGGGAAGCAAGAAAGGTGACATCAAAGATTAAGCTTCCCAAATTAGAGCTCATCAAGTTTAACGGACACCGAAGAAACTGGCAACCCTTCTGGGAGCAATTTCAGACCGCCATCCATGAAAATCCGGACCTATCGTCGTCAGAGAAATTTAACTACTTGAGGTCGGCCCTGACTGGGGATGGAGCAGCCGCCATCGCAGGACTGCACCCAACCGCTGAATGCTACGCCCACGCCATCGAGCTCCTGCAGCAGCGGTTCGGGAACCAGGCGGAGCTGATCCAGGATCACATGACAGGGCTCATGGACATCAATCAGGTGCCGTCATCGCGCAGTGTCAGAGCTCTGCGGCGGGTGTACGACAGCGTCCAGGCTCACATCCGGGGCCTTCGTGCGTTGGGTGTGATGGATCAGTCATACTGTGCCATGCTCTACCCGGTCCTGCTTCGAGCGCTTCCGGACGACATGAGGCTGGAGTTCAACCGCAAGATGTCTTCGGGGAACGCCGAAAACGCCACCGCCGGGGAAACATCAGCAACCGACGTCGGCTTCGACTCAGCAACGGAGCAAGGACCCGTTAAGGAAGTGCGCGCGCTGCTGAACTTTCTCAAGATCGAGGTGGAGAGCCGGGAGAAAACATCCAAGGAACAACCCGAAGACGCCGGCGGTAAGCCTTGTTTCCCCATGCATGAACATCCGAAGAGGCGCCTAAACTATGCCAAGACTCGGAACGCTACCGCTACGGCCTTGCATGGCAGGATGAACAGCATGGAATGCTTTCTTTGCAAATCAAAGGTGCACAGCACACCAGACTGTAACGCAAAGATCGAGCTCAAGGAAGAGAAGTGCAGGCTGCAGGCCGATCGGAGGTGCTTCCGCTGCACAAAGCCAAACCACATGGCAAGACTGTGTCGCGGCACGCTCCGTTGTGACAGGTGTCGAGGGAGACATGTATCCACTATGTGTGATCCAGATTACTTGCCGGGACGAGCTGCCAGCGGATCGGATGAAACGCAGAAGAAAGACAAGACGCCTCTCAACCTGCATGTGAGCGAGAAAGGAAACAAACCGGCTATCCTTCTACAAACGGTTACCGCGTGGGTGGAAAGCAAGAACAGAAGGAAGTTGGCCCGCATACTCTTCGACAGCGGTAGTCAGCGCTCCTTCATTACAGAGGAGCTGTCGAGGGGTCTTTGTTGCAAGCTTCTCGGGACGGAGGTTCTGACCGTCGGAGTGTTCGGTGGCAAGACTAGCAAACAAATGTACCGTAGAGTACAAGTAGTTTTGAGTAATCGTCTAACCGGCCAGACATACGAGACAGACGCCCTCGAGACGCGTTCTATCTGCGAACAGGAACTTCCAGGCCCGGATGAAGACATCCTTGAGAATATGGAGGAGCTCGGACTAACGGTATGCGACGATCTGAACGGACTCGAGTGCAGCGGAGTAGCAATCCTCTTGGAATCGGATCACTGCTGGGGATGCGTTGCGGGAAGAGTCCGTCGACTGAGCGAGAACCTGACGGCAGTGGAGACCGCTTTTGGTTGGGCAGTATATGGACGCTCCCAGGCGATTTCGTCTGTTGTCAACTGTTCCCAAGTGATCGTCCTCAGAGCTGCCGTGAGCGACCAGGAGAACACGGCTGTCCTGAGCGGCTTTTGGGAGCTTTTGAGTATGGGAGTCGTGGACGCAGAGGTCCAGGATCACTCCGCTAGCGACATTATGCAGCGCTTTGAGGGAAGCATTACCAAATCCGATCGAAGATACGAAGTGAGCCTCCCTTGGAAACCTGATGTAAAGCTTGATTGCAACCGAGAGATGGCTTGGAAGAGACTCGAAAGTCAGCGAAAGAGGCTGAGCAAGAATCTTGAGGTCATGCAGAGATATGATCAGGCGGTCCGGCTTTACGTCAAGAACGGAATGGCTGAGAAGGTCGAGAGAGAAGAATACCTCAGATCGTCAGAAAAAAGCATGGGACCACTGACCGCCGAGGAGATCCACGTAGCGCAGACATACTGGATAGCAAGAGCACAAAGATCAGCGTTTGCCTTTGATATTGATTGTGCAGCAAAGAGAATGTCGCCCCCACCTGGGTCGCTCTTGCGTGACTTCCGCACTTTCATTGATGAAGAGGGATTGCTGAGGATCAGCGGTAGACTTCAGTCATCGAACCTCACGCAGGAAGAACGCCACCCCATTGTACTGCCTAAGGAGCATCGATATTCAACGTTGCTGACTGTCGACGCCCGTCGCCAGGTACTGCACGCGGGAGCCAGGGACACTCTCGTGCAGCTGCGCGAGAAGTACTGGATCCTCCGCGGAAGACAGCTGGTAAAGAAAGTGGTGCGTGCGTGTGTCACCTGCCAGCGATTCAACGCGACTCCTGCAAGAGCTCCAACGGGACCCTTGCCGGCGGACCG
The DNA here is from genome assembly GCA_013358835.2 of Ixodes persulcatus. Lineage (NCBI taxonomy): Eukaryota > Metazoa > Arthropoda > Arachnida > Ixodida > Ixodidae > Ixodes > Ixodes persulcatus. The sequence continues at coordinate 52,453 of JABSTQ010004136.1, forward strand.
TACTACGCGAGCGGACCCGTTTGAAGTAGTGGGCATAGACTTTGCGGGACCCCTGTATGTTAAGGCGAACGACCTCACCAGCAAATGTTACGTGCTGTTGTTTACATGTGCGGTCACCCGAGCGGTCCATTTAGAGTTAGTGACAGACATGTCGACAAAGACCTTTCTATATGCCTTTCGCAGATTTGTGTCGCGGAGAGGGGTATGCCGCGTCATTTATTCGGATAACGCTTTGACATTCAAGCGGGCCTCAAAGGAGCTCAGTGAACTCTGGAAGACACTCCGACACCCTGATGTGATTCAGCATTTTGCCAATGCTGGCATAGAGTGGCGATTTATTGTCGAACGAGCGCCATGGTGGGGAGGTTTTTATGAGAGGCTCGTGCGCTCAGTAATTAAAGGTGTCATTGAGGAAAGTGATCGGAAAGAAATGCCTGGGCGCGGAGGAATTGGCCACGGTTCACACCGAAATTGAAGCCGTGGTGAATTCGAGACCACTAACCTTTGTATACAACGAGGTTGGAGAGGGCGACCCTCTCACGCCGGTGGCCGGGGGAGAGCCGCTCGCTTCGACACCGGAAACACTTCGCGCTCTGTGGCGAAAACGAAAACGGATCCTAAATTTATTTTGGGGGACGTGTGGGGTGGAATACCTCCGAGAGCTGAGGTCTGCTTACGCTAGTCAGTAAAAGCAGTCCAATCCGCCCCGAGTGGGCCAGTTGGTCCTTTTGAAAGAGCCACTTCCACGACTGCTTTGGAAGCTTGGAAAGGTTGAGAAGGTATTTTATGGACGCGATGCAAGGGTTCGTTCATGCGAGAGTCGCGTACATCGCGGTACAGTATTGCGAAGGCCAGTGCAACTGATCTACCCCCTGGAAATGCCAGAACTCTAGAATGTGCTCGCGCCCATTCGGTGGGGAGTGTGTTGGAACTATCGCGAGAACGGCATCGGATTCCCTCTGCGGAGAGGATGCACGCGAGGAGCGAGCTGAACCTTACACCACGGCTTGCCTCGGCGGACACGATCGCGCGCGAGGGGGGCGAGATGTAAACTTCGTACCCGCAGCGGCCGGATGCGGCCGCGAAGATCAACAGCTGGGAAAGTGGAGACGGACAGAACGAAAGCTGGAACTCAAGCGAGCGGAGTGTGAGAAAGTGGCTCGTCTGTTTGGAATGTGTAGTGTGTGTAGTTTAAAATAAAAGTGTTGGGTTTTGTTCAAACGGATCGACATTTCTGAACGCAAAGAAGCAACAATTCCCCCAACACAGTATGGCTCAACGAGAACTGTAGGTCTCTTGTATACGGGTAGAGGGGAGCAGCGATTAAAAGCGTAACACGAGCCTTCCGCGAACTGCATTTATTTCCGAAGCCAACATCCCCCGCAGGTAAAAAAAAAAAAACTTCCGTTTTAAAAGCAGTCTTCTCGTCGTCAGCACTGCGATGTTAAACGGAGACAACCGATACCCAGTTACTTCGCGCACTCTACGTCTCACTTTTCCTGTTCCTCGAGCCACAATCTTTTCGACAGCACCGCACATCACGGAGGATAAATAAACCATCAGCAAGACCAAAAGCTGCTCTCAAAAGTGCTAATTCAAAGCAACCTACTTCGCTCATTATTGCGCGGTACCGCTAGCGTGAGAAAAGGTTAAATCGCTCGCCACGAGATGGCAGGGTCTAGCGGAGTAGTTGCGAGATGCTAGGTCAGGTGGCGCTAAATACCCCCCGATTCACGCGCTACAAAAAATGTTTACCTGCTAACGCCACTATTGCGATTCGGGCACCTTAATTGCCTTCATTATCACACATCGTAATACATTACGCGTAACACAAATGTCAGCTAAATATATACAACCAGCGCATACACACACGCAACATACACACATCATTATAGTCCGTTGCAGCTTAAGAAGGTAGTGCGAGCGAAAGAAAGACCGTGGAGGAGGAAGCAGACAAAACGCTGGAGAGGAGAGGGGGGAACCTGTTCCTCTCTCCAGCGTTCCGTCTGCTTCCTCTTGACTCGCCTTCGCTTCGCTCGCCCTACCTTCTTGAGTTGCAACGGACTATAGACCTTTCCAGCGGCAGTCTCGAACGAAGCGTTTTACAGCGCGCGACCCTAATTTTAAGAGGGCACGCCAGTGTTGCCAGACTGCGCTAGGCTGTGGGTTTTCAAGTCAGTGAGCTGTAGAAGCCTGCGTTGGTGCACGTCCGGACGATGGTGAAGTCTAAATTGCCGCGTTCTATTTTTTTTTTTATTTTATGTTCTATGGCGAATAGAATTTCTCGGGGTTTTTAAGAATGCATTTTACTATTTTTGGGAACATAAACAAAGAGATGAATGCTATTTTGGTAAGTCTTTGCGCGACAGAAGAAATGTGACTGGAATGTTTGTTTTATATTATGTACATCTTTTTACGGCACCATACAATCAGCCGTGTCAATCGACAAAGGTCAATCGACAGGATATTCCCACTGGACGGATATTCCCCGCTCACAACATGAAATTCAACGAGTCTCATGAATCGAACAACATATATTGTACGTACCCCACGGTGCCGCGTTATCCGAACAGCATTTGAGAAAAGCCTAAGATAACACAGCATATCCAATATACAGTGTCGACGATAGTCCTTTCACGACGATCGGACGGAATTTGGGGTGTTTTGGGGCACATGTAGAAGAGAGCTGCTCTTTTGCACAACTTCAAAGCAAATGAAAGAACGTGTCTATTCCGTCCTCACACCCCGAATCCGACCCTACCAGCTATTTTTCGCGAAGACCCGGAACATAGCCGGGAAGGCTTTTTGGAGATTATCTCAACGGAAATAATCCTCCAAGAACGTCGAACTGCCTGCGTCGCGGGCTGCTTGATGTTCGCTCTCTTGGTTCGTTTCCTGCGAAGGCTGAGCAGGCTACGAGCGCTGGTATTTCCTGGTTCTCACAGGGAAAGAGAACAACACAAAGAGGTGAAGCACCCTAAACGGGCAAATAAATAAAACCTTCCAAGAAAAGCCGGCGAACTCCAATTGCACAATGCAGGTTGGGAGTCACGCCGATCGGGTTTCCACAGTTCAGGCGGGTGGCAGACATTTCTGGCTGATAGGGGGTCGCTCAATTCGCAAAATGGCGGCGGCCAGAGAGCTCTTTTCGCGAAGGTCTATACAACAGCAAACTAACCAGGTTACTACTTCAAAACTCTGCGTTTCCGCCATTTATACTCGCCGTTTTGAAGGTACGGATTTTCTTGGTGATCACCTGAGCAATAAATTCTATTACCAGCACGTTGATTTGTTTTCAGTAATGACATACACCTGAAATTATTTTGAACGGCTCAGGGGATGAATATCTTGTAATTAGTAAGTGCTCATGCAGTAATTACTTCAGAAGCCAATAAAACAAGCCGCTCCACTGCAGTTTCAAACTATGTGTTCGCTTCCCCGTAGAGCACGTCGTAGCCACCTTTTTTATGGTAGTATTTGTTTCTCTATGTGTCTGCTCTCTGCGGCTGCAATGGTCGTCTTTAATTGATCTCCATTAGGGGGTATTTTCTCAGCTGAAAACGATGCTTTATGGGTAGAGAAATCGCTTTTCGATCAACGTGAATGCAGTCAAAACTGCCACTTGCGGCATGTGTTAAGCGTACGGAGCTACGCCGTGGTGAGCTCGAAAACTTCTAACCCTCATTCCAGCCCGCCACTTGGAAAGCAGGTTCTCCGGGAACCGTAGTATGTTTAAACAGCAAGATAAATTATAGCTTCTTTGACGATTTTGCCATCCTCCTTTAATGCTAAAATTCCAAACTTAATATACGCACCTTCCTTTTAATTCAAGACTGTTCCGTCCTTCGGCCAGAGCGCTATTGCTGTCGGGAAGGGGACAACATTATATCGCAGAAGACAGTCAAATTGACCACTCTACGATAGGAGCTGGTTCAAAGCAGCATTCCAACATTTCAATCCGCAGGTGGATCGCTTTTCCCGCAATCCCTCAAGCGGTCTTAAACTTTTTAATGCAAGGCAGAATATCAACCTTTTACACACCGCCCACTCCGATCACGGCCCGAACAGCGGCATCAAAGCCAGACTGTTTCTGTCAGCTCATCTTGCTGTTACACCACTGATACGCGAACACACGGTCACATCGGCGATAATTGCAGTCTTCGTTTACAACAAAGAACACTACCATCACTGACACGCGAATATACAAAAACCACGTTGATTAAAGATGGCCATTCGACATCAGAATACAGAGCCGAACTCGGAGCAGAAGAAATTCGGCAGGCACCCGGAAGTAAAAACCTGCCTGTCTTCAGAATGAAGGCTTGAGGGTGTTGGTAAGCCATGATTATTTGAAACGTACAGCGAAACAGAAGGGAGACCAACAACCGCTGAACTTGCAACTAAGTTTTAATCGTCAAGGCGCAGCCCATATACACGATCAAACCAAGGAAACACACAAAGCCCAAAAACGCCCCACTGAAACCCGCACAATCATCGCGCATGCTGTCGTCGTGAAAAAAAATCTAATTTTTTAGCCGAGAAAAGAACTGACAAGGCGCTGACACACACTTCCCCCAAGCGCGCTATGTTGGACGAAGTTTCCGCAGTTTTTGCTTGTCTTGGACTCAGTTTCCGCAGTTTTCTCAATGTTGTCAACGTCGACACGTCGTTCCACACTAGTTCCGCAATCCGGAGGCGGCCATCTTAGCCCAGTGTACGTAGCCCTGCTGGTTCTGCTCCGAAACTTCGCTGTTGCTAACGGATTTGTTTGCTTGTTGCACAAAATGAGTGCCGAATGCGTCGATGCAACCGACAGCTCTTCACGTTTGGACTGGAAGGCAGAATTACAGCCGACCTTCAATGCCACAGAAGCTCAATGAACTCGACAACGTTTATGAAACAACGTGCGCGAAGTGCTCGAAAAACGAAACCCAGAGAAGATGAGGCCGGAGGGCGTAGCCTTTCTCCTGTCTTCCTGGAGAAGAAGAAAAACGTCTCGTTCCTCCCTTCTTTTCGTGTCCGCTTGGGGGTTTGTCAGTAGAAGTGTGGAAGCCAGGCCGTTGCTACCTTTTCCTTCATTTTTTCTTAGAGTGTAGAGCGCGAGATGGAGGTAGTTATTCCGATGCTGGAATAGTTCAAGCTTGAGCGAAATCGCGGAAACCAAGCATCATTGCCCCAAAAGAATATTGCCAACGTTGACAGTATCGTTGGACGCCTCTTTGGTGCCGGATTCGCTTACTGTCTTTGACCTGTAAGAGCCCAAAGCGTGTTCTTAGGGGCCATTGACCGCAGGGCTGTAAAAGTTACTTAAAAAGTACCTAAGATACAGTTAATCATACGAAAATGTACCTAGGTACTCGCCTAATAATGTACCTAGGTACAAGTACACTTACCTCAAACATACTTTCTTTATTTGTTTTCCTCAAATTTGTCAGAAAATATTGTAGGCAAATTTTTCATACTAAATGTATACACAGAAACGAGTTCCATAAACGTACTTTATTGATGTCAATGCGATGTCCACATCGGAATTAAGTCCTCACGTGCCTTATCCCCACGCTCCAATTGGAGCACCAAGGCCACAGCTTCCACTGTTTACCATGTGACGCCGGAACTGCCGAAACTCTCTTGTTGACGTTCTTGCCCTCAGAGCCGGTGCTGACGTCGACGGGCCCAGAAGACGTCGGCAACATGAAGAAACGCATGAGTCGAGTGTATATGCACTTAGCTCTCGGGACACGATGAGCGAAAGGCTTCAAGCTCCCTCGGTTTTTTTTTTTTTTTCTTGTTTTCTTAGTCGCAAGGAAAATATGCTCTTTATTTTTGGAATTTTTTTCTGTTTTGATAAATGCAAAATCTGAGTCCGATTTATTGAGTGCAAGCGGTAGTATATACGCGATCTGACATTGCCTTACAATTGTAATTATAAATTTTTTTCAATTACATTTTGTATTGAATTTATGGCAGAAGAGAGACACGACCAGGACAAGATACAGGCAAAAGACTCTGCGCACTACTTTCAAGTTATCTCCTCCCTTGTATAGCTGTCAGAGGAGCTTGAAACACGCAATTAAGTTGATTTTGTTCTTTGAGATGACGGAAGCCGGTCGCATTATTTTCTAAACGGAGTTCTCAAGAGATTCGATAAATTCATGTTGCTAGAACGGCATCGCTAATTCACCGTTCGCTCAAATGAACACCGCCATTCGCTAAAGCCTCGTTCAATGAAACATCATGGGTGGGGATTCGTTCGCTAAAACATCGTTCGATCAAGTCAGTGCCTTCCTGGTCGTACCCAACTCAACGTTCATCACGGCACGAGTGAGTGTGTTAAAGGGTTCATGAAACGATTTTCCTACTTCTTCCTCCTTAGCTTTAATCCTCAACTCAAATGCAAATTGTGAAATCACGTCGTCATGACATTCTTAGGCATCGGTGCGATGACTCCTAGCGTCCACCGTGCTTTTTATGCACACCATAGAACTTGTCATTCCCCAGTGACGATAAGTTCCGTCAGGGCACTCATTGGCCACGAACGCGAATTCAAATATTCGTCGACGGATTGATTGTTGACGAGCGCATACGTCCGTGTGACGCAGTTCTCGTGTCCAATCCGTGAGCTTTGCTCGGCTGACGTCAGGTTGACACCGCTGATGCGCTTTGGGAATCGCGGATGTATCATAGTGAAAAGGCGGAGTGCTTTTGAAGGAAAGAAGGTACAAAATAGTCCGCTATATTTTAAAATGTTCGTACCGAAAAGTTGGCTTTTGACTTTCTACCCTCTTTCTTTTGGCCAAGTAAACGATATGCGATTAGTAAAGTCCCAATTTAAAATCATTCATCCCAGCCCAAAATTCGTTTCATGGCCCCTTTAATACTTCAAGATTTTTAGTTTCTACCATTTTGACGAAGTGAATATAAAAGTACTTGTAAAAAGTAACTTCACTTAGTTACAAGTTACTGAAAAAGGTACCTAAGATAGAGATACAGATACAGAGAAAGGAAATTACTCAGTTTCATACCAATACTTGTATGGGGGGGGGGGGGTGGGGGGGGGGAGGGAGTTCGTAGAGAGCGAGAGAAGCTGTAGCCATCGGTCTCACGAAACAATAGGGAGTATTCACTGGCGGCCATAGCTTTGTGCGCGAATGCTGAGCGCGTGCTGATGACGAGCTTCCACAGTTCTTTTGCAACGTGCATTCCGCACCATCAAGAGTGCCGGTCTTAGCAGCCTATTGATGTGAGCTCGTTCTGAGCATGCGCTCTAAACAGCACCCTCAAATATGGCGTCGAGTGAATACCCCCTATTGGCGACGTGAGCGACCAAAAGCGTCGCTATGATCGGCCTTCCACGATAGGCCGAAGGCTGGCTATGACGTCAGCAAAGGATTTCCAATCGGCGGAAATAAGAGTAATGTAAGAACTTCTATTTTGACGGTGTTGGCAGTGTTGATTTGAGAGTGCTATGATTTCAGGCTTCCACCATGCTCTTTACAAACACCATCAAACTTGTTGTTCGCAAGGTAATGACGTCACGAAAGTTAACCGTAGGAGGGCGCCACCGAAACATCTCGCCGCCAATAGAGGATCACACCACTTTTACGCGCTCTCTCTCTTTCCCTCTGTCAGCACTCCTTAGGTAGCCTAACACCCCCCCCCTCCCCGCTTTATGTTGCCAGTTGACTGTAATGTGAGTGGACTCGACCACCCTGCCCAGACAAGTAAACCAAAAGAAGTAACGTGTGCACCCTCAAAGATGATGCTCTTAGCCCTGCGCCGGGCGCTTTTCAGCCGTGCCTCGAGAGCCTGCTAGAATACAGTAGCGCACATCAAACACAGAGAGAGTTGGACCTCCTCGCGCGAGGCTACATCGTCGATTATGCGAGTTGTGAACCCGCGAATCGAGGGAGTACAGACCTGTGTTTGATATCTGTGCAGCTGGCGGGAGAAGTCGAAGAGGTTGAAAAGGTTAAAATGGTGTAAGAGACAAAGAAAACAAATTTAAACACGAAGAGCTTTCTCTTGCCGGTAAGAAAAAAAATCACGATGGAAGGCGACGGAGAGCCTACATAGCGTTGTCTTACTTGATCTTTCCATTTCGTATATTTGTACATGCCTTGCCCGTTTTTCTAGTGGTTCTAATGACCGGTCATACAAATAAATTGTGTTTTCTTTTCGACTATTCTCCCTTTCTTGATGTTTTCTATCTGGTTAAACTTGCTCTCTTTAAGGCCGGTTCTCTCATGCAGCGAAGCGCTGATGTAGCGCTATTCACGTGTCGTCAGCTACGTATCGTCTGCTATGACCAACAGTTTTGACGGTGCGATTCAAAGCTGGTGTACGCTTTCATCAGCATGCGCTTAGCGCGAGGTGAGCGCTATGCTCATAGCGCTCCGCTGAATGTGTGAACAGGCCTTTACGTTACTGAATGTTCCGCTTGTATCGCTCCAGTTACTGTATTATGCTCATATTTTTAAACAGTAAAAAGTAATTAAAGTAATCTGCTACTAAAATTTTGTAACGAAATTACGATACAAATTACAGTAGACTCCCGTTAAGGCGAACTCGCTTAAGCGGAATCTTCGGATATGCCGAACAAAGTAAGAACATTTGGTTGGTTTTCCATAGACGCAATGCAAAATAAAAATCGTTTAACACGAACCGCTCTGCTCGCGCATTTTGGTTAACTCGAACTTTTATAGCTCCCCTTCGGGATGGCACTGCACCGACGGCGACGCCGCGCATTGCGCCGGACGAGTTGTACCGTAAAAACCCGCATATAATACGAGTTTTTTCTTAAAATTTTCAGTTTCGATGAGGCACGATCTAACGCTGTTTGACGTAGTTTCGGTTTCGAAGCAATATGACGCTCAAAACAGTTATCATCATCATTAAAATCGCAATGTCCTAGGCGCCACCCTTTGTACACAGTCGGGCGCATGGCGGGCGGTCGGGCTCGGCAATGGCGCCGGCGCGAAAGCATTCATGGATAGCAAACAAAAGGAAAGTACTTTTGATTGCGGAAGTCGTCGCCTGCCAGTGCCAGTGTCAATAGCCAGGCCACTCTTGTGCTTGGCGTCCGTGTTCGCCTACGTCAAGGCAAGTCTCGTCGACTTTGTAAAAGAGCAAGGTGAGCGGCGCCTCGCCGTAACTAGGTAAAAGAGCAGCGTAAACGGCACCTCGCCGTAAACATCGAGCTGCTGCATGAGAACTTTGGCGTGCCGACATTGGTTTACTCGCTTTATGCGCCGCGCCGGGTTTTCACTGCGTTGGCGCACGCTCGTCGCTCGCTCTTTCAAGAAGTGCGGGATTTCGAATGCGTTCGATGGCACTGAAGACTACTGCCTTTGGGAGGAGGCGTCGGACAAGGAGTCCGATGGACGTGATGAGAGTGATTAAAGTTCAATTATGACATGCGGCCTATGCATTCTCAGGAACATGGGCCACATGTCGTCTTTCATCGCTAGACACCGATTTTCACAAAGGAGGAGGCAGTCAAAAATCACCGAATGAATCGGTTCATCCAGCAGTGGTGTGTGAAACATTATTTTTTTTTCTTTTGGCATGGTAAGCCAAATAAATGTCCCTTTTTAAGTATCTCTTCATTGTAGGCCTTTTCATTCTGTGTTTATTGGTCAACAGCAATTTAGCATAATAATTAAGGCATAATAATTATTGCACTTCTGTTAAGGCGAACATCTGATATGTCAAACAAATTTTCAGGGTCCAGTGGTGTTCGGCTTAAAGGGAGTCTACTGTATTTCCGAAAAAAAAGTAACGCGGCAATTACAATATTACTTGAAAAAGTAACGGATTATAAGTAATCCGTTACTTGTAACGGATTACTTCTTAAGTCTCCACGTAGGTCAACCTAGAAAGACTCGACGAGGTGCGCTGCGTTGAGGGGCATGGTGCAAGACCGCTGTTTCTGCTTGCGGCTGCCCGCGGTGCGATGGAGGAAACCGATACTAACATTTTGGTTGACAAATGTTTTCCAAAATGCACCTGAGTCACCAGTGGCGCCTCGGTTTTTCACATTGTTCATTACCGAAGCACCAAGAAACGTGTGGGATTGTACAAAGATATTCCCTGGAGAAAGGGAACAAGAGGGACAAAGGACAAACACAAATCTCCACCTGTAATGGAGAGGTCCCGGGTTCGATACCCGGACCAGGCGGATTTTTTTCGGTCGCGCACCAGTCACCTAACTGTGTTTGGAGATTTGTGTTTGTCCTTTGTCCCTCTTGTTCTCTTTCTCCAGGGATTATTTTCGTCATTCTTGTCCAGGTCGCTTGCACCTTTGCATTTAATTGATATAATCATGGGATTGTAGTTATACGCGATGCGCGTGCTTCCTTTTGAACCAGCAACTCTTCTAAATAAAGATAAAAAAACACACTTCGCCCGCGTGGTAATGAAAGTTATTTTAGTTGTTTACTTTGAATCTGGCATACAAGTAAAACCCGTGCGTGCATACAGCGTGTATACGTTCCCATGATTTGAATTGAGACTTGAGTAATTTGGAGAAAAGTCTAGTGATGACTGCAAGCGGGCAATCTGACCGCCGCCATGCCTCTGCTTGTGCGGGAGAGTGCGTGCAATTAAAAGGTTGCCAAAGCTACGTTCACGCGCAAGTTGCAGATGCTTGCACGGATGGGGCACCAGTGAGGCGATATGCTTGCTGTTATCAATAGACCATTTGCTATATTACCCAAGCATCAAGGAGAATGCAGGGATTGATGTTCCACGTGCCGCACGCGCACACCTTCCCCGTATGAAAGATTCAAAGTAAATAACCAAAATAAAGGGTTGACGAACGCGCGTGCAAGGTGCCATTTGTTTTTGGTGTTTGCTGTAGAAAAGTTACTACTGCTGAGGCCAGCACGTGCGGCGCGTGGAGCACCAATCCCTGCACCTATTGCTATATTACCCAAGCATCAAGGAGAATGCAGGGATTGGTGTTCCACGCGCCGCACGTGCTGGCCTCAGCAGTAGTAAATTTTCCAAAGCAAAAACCTAAAACAAATTGTATCTTCCACGCGCGTTCGTCAACGCTTTATTTTGGTTATTTACTTCGAATATTTTATACGGGGAAGACGTGCGCGTGTGGCGCGTGGAACACCAATCCCTGCATTCTCCTTGATGCTTGGGTAATACAGCAAATGGTCTATAGGTCTATTTAGCAGCGAGATGTTTTAGTGGCGCCCTCCTATGGTTACCTTTCGTGACGTCATTACCTTGCGAACAACAAGTTCGATGGTGTTTGTAAAGAGCACGGTGGAAGCTTGAAATCAATGAGCTCTTAAAGCCACACTACCAACACCGTCGAAATTGAAATTCTTCCATTCCTCTTATTTCCGTCGATGAGAAATCCTTTGCTGACGTCATATTCAGCAATCGGCCAATCGTGGAAGGCCGACCACAGCGACGCTTTCGATTGCGCACGTCACCAATTGTGAAGAAAAACACTGCAATCGACTCCGTAAGTGATTACGTCATGACACGGGGCTGTGCTCTAAACAAAACGTTGCTCGGACTGTCGTTAAGGGGTTGTGAAAAAATACCCGAAGACGTATTTGGGAATGCAAATTCTTTAATGCATGGCGAAGTTGCCTAAAATACTGATAGTGAAATACATTTATGAAAATGTATCGCGATATGTATCAGAAATGCATTTGCAACATATAAAGAGTCTTTGAAGATACAAATCCAAGAATACATTACGCAGAAATACAGGTCGTGAAATACATTTTGTCAAAAATATACTTTCGGATGTGCTCATAATCTTTAGGACCTGTTGTGTGCACCCGCTAGCGTGCACCCGCTAGTGTGTACGGGGAACAAAAAAGAAAAAGGATCTACATTAATTTTGGGATATTTGTAAACCAACAAATAAAGCACTCACTATACTATAGAGTTTTCAACTTTCACGTTTTTTCGCACGAAATAAATAGATGAACGAGATAATCCGTTCCTGATACTGTCGTTATACCGGGAATACACTCAACATGGTATATTGATACAGAAATATAAAATACAATTGAAACATTGGATCGCGATACAGAAATGTAAATACAAAATGTGTTTCTAGAACACTATGGCGAGACAGAAATATAAATAAAAAACTTATTTTCTCAAGTACTATCGCTATACCTTTGTATCGCGATACTGCCCAACCCCGGGAACTGGGGCTCGGTGTGAGGCTAAAAAGTGTCTGATTAAAAAAATAAATAATTTTTGCAATCATTGTGTATTCTCGATGTGTTTTTTTTATTTGTGTTGAGAGTATTATCCGCTAATAGACAGATAAAAATTCATGGTGCCTGACATTTCCTTTGCCCCCCCAATTCAGTTAAACAGCTTAAAAATATATTGCCGTGCGCAGGACCGAGAAAGCAACGCTCGGTCACGGACCTCTTGAAAGTTCTCGTTTATTCTTGTTCCAGACGTAACTTTTATCATTTATTCCTGCTTTTTGTTATAGAAAGTGCTTGTTCATTCTCGCCCCGAGCGCGCTACGCTCGAACCTTCTCCGCCCAATCTTCGAGATAGTGACTCACTCTAGATAAGAGGCCGCCCGCGACCTTGTCGAGTCAGTTTCGCCCCTGCGTTCGACTCTGCTCTTTTGCCGACTTCGACGCCCGCGACGCTCTGCTGTTATCTTCTGTTTCCTTTTTAGTTTTGGGCACAAGTTCGCCCTCATTAAACGTTTCAGTTTCCTCAGTTATTCTTTGTTCGTCACCTCGTCATTCGTGACATTTTTGGTGGAGGTGCTGGGCACGCTGAACGTAGTTGCGATGAAGAGCGGGCTTCACGGCGGAGAGACGATACTGGGGAGGACGAGCGTCGGAGGTACTCCTCGATGTCGCGAGGGCGTTGGTCGTACCTTGGGCGCGGGTCATTCGGGTGGAACCCGCGCAGCCCCAGTTGTCTGCAGGGGCATCAACGGTAAATGTGGCCGGCTTCACCGCAGTGATAGCACAACGGGCGTCAATCGGCCGTCCTCCACACGTCGATCTTTCGAGGCGCAGCTTGTTCTGGGCGGACTTGTGCCCGATCTTCTTGGCGTCGGGAATACTGCGGCGCTGGAGGCTCACGTCGGGGAGACGACCGACGCAAAGAACCTCCACGAACGTCGGAGGGCCCCCACTCGAACGCTACCAGAGACCGAAACGACGCCCCTCCAACGGTGTACAATAACCTAAACGTCGTCATCGACGGCCACGACGCTTCAGCACTCGTGGACACCGGAGCAGACTACTCAGTCTTGAGTAGGAGGCTCTCCCGCCGCCTTCGAAAAGTCACGACGCCGTGAGATGGACCTCAAATACGAACCGCCGGAGGGCACCTCATCACATCGGCCGGGAGATGCACTGCTCGCGTCGAGATCCACGGTGAGACGTGCCCTGTCAAGTTCGTCGTTCTGCAAGACTGTTCGAGAGACGTTATCCTCGGAATGGACTTTCTCTGCGAGTATGGTGCCGTCATCGACCTCGGAGCAAACCGGCTGGCGCTACGAAAACCTGATCCACCACCGGAGGAACATAACGTGACGTCATTCGCGGTACGAGTCCTCGCAAACCTCGTGAACCCACCGCCGCGGTCAAGTGTTTTCGTACCCGTCGGGGTCGATGAGACGTTCTGCGGCGACGTTTTGCTCGAAGGAAGCCTCCAGTTGCTTCTAGGAAGAGTGATCGGCATCACAAGAGGCGTCGCGGAGTTCCAAGACGGACACACTGTCGCACTCGTAACGAACTTCCGACAGGAGGCCCAGCACCTTGCGAAAGGCACCACCGTGAGTCACGTCGAGGAACTCCCGGACTCAGCCGCAATCGTCGGAATATCATAAGACCTTTCTTCGTGGCCACCCAAGACAACGCCGCCTTCGCAGTTTGACATCGACCCCACCCTGCCTACCCCACAACGACGACAACTCAGTGACCTTCTCGCCAAGTTCAATGAGTGCTTCTCCACGTCGTCAAAGCTGCGCCAAACGACCGTTGCGAAAGACCGAATTATCACTGAAGACAACGCGCTTCCTGTTCATCGGTCGCCGTACCGTGTCTCTCCGAAAGAGAGAGAAGTCATCCAGAAGATGTCCAAGAAATGCTCGATGACGACATTGTCCAGCCCTCAAGCAGTCCGTGGGCTTCACCGGTAGTCCTGGTGAAAAAGAAAGACGGGACTCTTCGGTTCTGCATTGACTGTCGCGGACTGAACGCCGTCACAAAAAAGGACGTCTACCCGCTGCCACGCATCGACGACTCCCTGGACCGGCTGCGCCACGCCCGATACTTTTCGTCAATGGACCTGAAGAGTGGGTACTGGCAGATTGAGGTCGACGAACGAGATCGTAAAAAGACTGCCTTCGTTACGCTGGACGGGCTGTACGAATTTAAAGTGATGCCCTTCGGACTATGCACAGCACCCGCGACGTTCCAGCGCGTAATGGACACCGTTCTTTCCGGCTTGAAATGGTAAAGTTGTCTCGTCTATCTCGACGACGTCGTGGTATTCGCCAGCGACTTCGACGAGCACCTGAGACGTTTGCGAGCCGTGCTACAGGCTATCCAGAATGCCGGACTGACACTGAAGCCGTCAAAATGTCGGTTCGCTTACGGCGAGCTTAAATTCCTGGACCATGTCGTGAGTGCTCAACGTGTAAGTCCGGACCCTGCAAAGACATCCGCTGTCGTCTAATTTCCGAAGCCATCAGACAAGAAAGCCGTACTAAGATTTCTAGGGCTGTGCGCATAGTACAGACGTTTCGTTCGCGATTTTGCCAAGATTCTGCACCGGTCACGCATCTGACAAAGGACGACGTGAACTTCCAGTGGGGAGAGGAACAAGAACAAGCGTTCAACGAACTGAAGGAAAGACTCCAGTCGCCCCCTATCCTCGGATACTTCGATCCATCAGCGGAAACGGAAGTCCACACAGATGCCAGCAACGCCGGGCAAGGTGCGGTGCTCGTCCAAAGACAAGACGGAGCAGAGAGGGTGATCTCTTACGCAAGCCGGGCACTGCCCAAGGCAGAGAAAAATTACTCAACAACCGACAAGGAATATCTCGCTGTCGTCTGGGCGTTAACCAAGTTCCGCCCGTACCTGTACGGGATCCCGTTCCGCGTTATCACGGACCACCACGCTCTCTGTTGGCTCTCCAGCCTGACGGACCCGTCAGGACGCCTCGCTTGCTGGAGCCTTAGATTGCAAGAATTCGACGTGACCATTGTGCACAAGTCTGGCCGCAAGCATAATGACGCCGATTGTTTGTCTAGGGCCCCAGTCGAATCTCCTCCCGACAGCAACGACGACGACGATGACGCCCGTTCTCTCGAAGAAATTACAGACACCGACATTGGAGCACTTCAACGAGACGACCCCGAACTTCGCGCCGTGATCGACCACCTCGAAGGTCAAGCAAGTTCAGTTCCGCGAGTCTTGGCCCGAGACTTCTCAAGCTTCGTTCTGCGGCGAGGCGTGCTCTTCAAGAAGAACTCCGGAACGAGCAACCCTGCGTGGCTGCTGGTTGTTCCGGCCAGCCTGCGAGAAGAAATCTTTCAAGCATGCCATGACGACCCGACGGCTGGACACCTTGGCTACAGCAGGACGCTCGCCCGGATTCGTGACAAGTACTACTGGCCGAGACTCCCGAATACAGTCCACCTATACAAACGGTCGTGCCATGAGTGCCAACGACGTAAGAGGTCTCCGACGAAGCCAGCAGGACTCCTGAAGCCGATACCTGCCCCGGCTACGCCCTTCCAGCAGGTCGGAATGAATTTACTTCGGCCGTCCCCAACATCGACGCAAGGAAATTGGTGGATTATCGTCGCGACCGATTATCTTATACGATACGCCGAGACGAAATCCCTGCCATCGGGAACAGTGGTAGAATTCGCCAAGTTTTTCGTCGAGTCTATTCTCCTTCGACACGGCGCACCTGAAGTGCTGATCACAGATCGCGGGTCATCCTTCATGGCACAGCTGACTCAAGACGTTCTTCGGTTAAGCCACACCAGCCATCGTCAGACCACCACGTACCATCCGCAGACCAACGGGCTAACGGAGCGGCTCAACAAGACGATCGCCGACATGATCTCCATGTACGTCGACGTAGAGCACAGGACGTGGAACGAGGTATTACCGTACATCACGTTCGCCTACAACACCGCAGCTCAAGAAACAACCGGGTTTACACCATTCGAGCTGGTGCATGGAAGGGAAGTGACGACCATGCTGGACGCGATGCTGCCCCATGAGCCTGTGGACGACGGATGCGACGATGCCCATGTGATCAGCCAGAGAGCAGAAGAAGCACGCCAACTAGCCCGCCTTCGAATCCACGATCAACAGCGTGTCGACCCTCGCCGGTACAATCTTCGTCGCCGCGCCGTCCACTTCCAGCCTGGAGACAGAGTGTGAGTGTGGACACCAATACGGCGCTGCGGTCTCAGCGAGAAGCTTCTCAAGTGCTACTTTGGACCCTACGAGGTTCTTCGCCGTCTCGGGGACTTAAACTACGAAGTGCTTCCCGACGGAACTAGACCATCAAGATGACGCCAACCACGACCCGAACTAGTCCACGTCGTGCGGCTCAAGCCGTATTACGAACGATAGAACTTTGAACTCTCGTTAAACTGTGAACTGTGGGTCGCGATTCTGCTATCCTTTTGTTGCGGCTTTCTGTTTTGTGTTGCATCTGGACGATGCACTTTTAAAGGGGGGATAATGCCGCGCGCAGGGCCGAGAAAGCAACGCTCCGTCATGAACCTCGAGAAAGTTCTCGTTTATTTTTGTTCCGGACGTAACCTCTATCATTTATTCCTGCTTTTTGTTGTTCTAGAAAGTGCTTGTTCATTCTCGCGCCGAGCGCCCTACGCTCGAACCTTCTCCGCCGAATCTTCGAGACAGTGACTCACTCTAGATAAGAGGCCGCCCGCGACCTTGTCGAGTCAGTTTCGCCCCAGCGTTCGACTCCGCTCTTTCGCGACTTCGACGCCCGCGACGCTCTGCTGTTATCTTCTGTTTCCTTTTTAGTTTTGGGCACAAGTTCGCCCGCATTAAACGTTCCAGTTTTCCCCAGTTACTCTTTGTTTCACCTCGTCATTCGTGAAAATATACACAACATAGATATCAGCAAGCAATACAACAGAAAAAAAATATGCACCACTTGTCACGTAGCAGCAGCATCAGTAATTGAAAGTTCACAGCCTGTCAAACACACCTAATTATAATCATAAGGCGATATTTATAAAAAAAAAGTATGCACGTTTATGAAGAGCCCAACTTTAAGCATCATATGGTGACACTGCAGATACTCAAAGGGAACACGAAAATAGACACCAATTCGTACAAAAAAAAATATTGAACCAAAACGAAAATATCATACCACTGCAATCAAGAGATCGTCTACAGTCTTGTTTTAACTTCAAAAACGGGGCACTGCAATTACTGTCGATGCCTGTGCAATTTAATAATTTAGTAATCTGATAGTTTAATGTTTACCTGCTACTTGATTCAATGTTTAGTTCGGAAGTATAGGAATTCTTCGTTTCGAGTCTCTTTATGCTTAAGAACTGGAAAGCTCCGTGGGTACCGTGCGAATAAATCTTGTTTTGGTGTATCCGTTGAAATAATTTGAATGATATATTTGGTTTGCATTTAAAATATTATATTTATTGAAGAGTGTTGCGGTGGTCAATTGTTTATATCCCCTGTATAATTTTCCTACATAAGAATAACCTTATTGCGAATGATAATTAGCTCGTTATAGTTTGGTGTAATTGTCGTACCCCACACTAGTATTCCATAACTGGTCTCATAATAAAACAGGGAGTAATATAACGTCACCATTAATAAAATGAATATCGAATTTTGTATTTTATATATTATACCAGTATTTTTAAAAAGCTCAGATTTTAATTGATTCACATGCGTAGAACATGAGAGTGCTTCTCTAAACAAGATGCCTAGAAACGTTTGTTCGGCCACTGGCTCGAGAATCGTTACTTCAAATCTGATGTAAATAGAGCTATTCTCTCGCTTACTGACTGACTTGAAGATTATATAATTAGTTTTACACGTATTTAGTTTCAATAAATTTATTCGTAACCAGTTTGATAACTTCAGGAGATAGGCCTTTGCAGCAATTTCTAGGCAGTTGAAAAATACATTTGTATAATTCGCGTACATTATCAGCTCGAGGTGATCTGGCATCATCGTAATATCATTCACGTAATCCAGAAATAATAAAGGACCTAACATAGCTCTCTGAGGAACACCGTGCTGCATTTTCATTTGATCAGGTATTATGTGGTTAGTAGAAACGTACTGATGACGATCCAATAAATTATTTTTATTAGTTTTAGCGCTACACTTTTTACACCATAATCCTTTAGTTCTTTTAAAGTTCAGCTCTTTGGCGCCCGTTTCCGCAATAAGCAGCGTCGGCGTCGCCGTAGGCGTAACCGCGCGCTTTGCATTATGGGACATTTCCCGGCTAAAGTTAGCGGGGAAGTTTTCCCGCTAAATTTAGCGTGGAAATTGACGTCACGTGACCTCAACACCAAGTAAGCTTCCCCGCTATATTTAGCGGGGAAAATGACGTCACGACCCAGGAACAAATTTAGCGGCAGGAGGAGAGGAGCAGGAAAGGAGGAGAAAATTAGGGAAGGAGAACAAAAGAGCACACTCTCCCCTCCATGCCCTCTCCTCCACCTCCTCAAGAGCTGCGCTCTAGTTTCGCATTACGGAGATTTGTAAACGTAGGAGAAGAAATGGCCGGAGTGGGCTAACGCAGAGCCGTTTATTGAGAGAGTTTGGCCATACATTGGTTTGAATAGGCGAGCATCTCGGGCCAACCACAGGCCGCGAAACTGCCCCTATCGGTGGTCGCGTGCTCTAAATTTGTGCCACGACTGTACTTCGTTTCACCTTATGTGCGAGCGAAGGCAAAACTGGAAGCGCGAGCACGGAAGCTCCGTGCGTTCAGGCTTTGCTCGAGCGCGCGAGCTGGGGAGAAATGCAAAAAGCGCTGGTCTCGCGCTTCTAGCTTTGGCTTCGCTCGCAGGTAAAGTGAAACGAAGTATAATTTGAGCCGTGCCGAGCGGAACTCCGCGTCTCAAGACGCTCGCGCACCCCACCCTTTGCACTGCTTTCTTTCAGCCAGTCTCAGGACGCTGTTCTAGCAGTGCAGACAAAGGCATGGGCACGAGCGCGTGGCTTTGGAAAGTGCCTCCTATGCACGAGGTCTCGTACAAACAATAGCGTTTCGCTGAGCTAGGCTCACGCGCCTGTGCCTTTGTCTTCACAGTCGACATTTGTGAGATGAAGTAGAGGTCTCCTGATTGGTCGACGCCGTGTCACAAATTTAGTTTACGCTCTAAGCGTGGGGGGAATATTCGGCGCTGGCGGCGGCCTTTGCTCCGCCTATTGTCCAAACTCTCCTAATATACGGCTCTGGGCTAACGCGTCTCAGCCACGGAGCGTGGAGCGGAAGCTTGCGCTGGGAACCTCCTGGGTTCCCAGCGCAAGCTTCCGCCCTCTCCTGTTTCGATCAGGATGAGCATCGTACCGGCGCGCGTTCGTGTAATCACTGCTGCGTGGCAGTGTTGCGGAGTTGCCACTCCGGAGTTGGAATGATTCCGGAATCATTCCACATTTTCGCGACCCCGGAATGGAATGGGAATGGAATGGCGGCAACGTTGAGGGGAATGGAATGGGAATGGAATTAGACGCCTTTTGCCCGGAATGGAATGGGAATGGAATGGACCCAGTTTTTACTTTTTTTTTATTCATCTGATTTTTTTTTTTTTTTGTGGGGGGGGGGGGGGGGTACGTTTAGTTAAACCGAGCCAGTCAGCGAGTCTGTTGCTCAGAAATAAAATGAGCGGGAAACTGCTGACCCTCGTGGAGCCCCAACAGACTCATATGCGAAAAGAATGCAATACGAAAAACAAGCGACAAAGCAAAGAGCAGAGGGGGGAAGGGGGGGGGGAGGTGGCGGTGGCGCCTTTCACCGCTTTCACGGACGCGCAGGCCGCAGGCGGCGGGCTTCACTGATGTTACACGAGAGCGAAACAAGAAACCAAGCACCAAGCAAAAGAAACAAAGGAAGCGGCAAAGTCTTTTTTTTTTTTTTGTGACGGCATGGAGAATGCACGAGCGCGCACCGACTGAGATCTGGCACGGCCTCTCGATCCCCCTGTTGGTGCGGCCTGCCGATTTTTTCCGAAAACAAAAGAGCCCGCGTGAGAGGAGAACTTCTGCCATCTGCCGTGGAGGCGCTGCACATCGGC
The DNA here is from genome assembly GCA_013358835.2 of Ixodes persulcatus. Taxonomy (NCBI): domain Eukaryota; kingdom Metazoa; phylum Arthropoda; class Arachnida; order Ixodida; family Ixodidae; genus Ixodes; species Ixodes persulcatus. Next base: position 72,755 of record JABSTQ010004136.1, read on the forward strand.
CAGTGGTCTCGTGAGCTGAAAGCTATACTCCGTTTCACCTTATGTTGTACCGCAGACAAGGCTAGAAGCGCGAGCTCATAGCGTTGGGAGCTACTTTTAACGCACGAGAGCTTGTGCCACCGAGATGTGCCTTATAGAGCAAGGAGCTCGCGCTTGTAGCCTTTCCTGCGGTACGTCATAAGGTTAAAAAGAGTATAGAAAAGGCGCCCAACGCGCTCTTGCTTCGCGACCCAGAGAAAATATCTGCCCGTCATTGGCTTCGCCGATACCGAGGCGCTGTCGCGGTTGTAAAAGGCCGCAAAAATCGCTTGTCCCCCACCTTTGCACCACTTTGCGCGGAGAAAATATCGCAGTTTTACCCTGTGCTCGCATGCGTGGTTTGTGTTTTCGATCGTTTGTTTGCTCGTTTCTATAGTTTCATTGCGATAACCACTGATGGATGAGAAAGAAGAGACGTAGACAGCCGCCTTTTGTCTGTCTCTGCACAGTTTTAAAGTGTGCAGATGGGTTACGGAGCACGCGATGCCTAAAAACTGTTGCGTGCCGCGTTGTAAGTCAAATGCTGCGAGAGATCCGGAACTCTGCTATCACGAGCTTCCGTCTAGAGAGAAATTTTGGAATGCCTGGTTGAAGAACATTTCGCGAGATTGCAGCGAGAAGGGCAGCCAGTGGCAACCAAGCTCCAGGAGCGTCGTGCGCTCCCTTCATTTTAAAGGCCGACGCACACTTCGCGCTTTCCACTTTTGCCCGTCACCTCCTTTCCTATATCCCTTCACATTTTACCTTGCCCCAACCTGGCTCTCCCTCGCAGCTTAGGAGAGGGGAGCGCTATGTGGATTATCTTCCCTGCAGAAAGCCGAGGTTGTACATATAGGCATTTAAGGCGGAGGACTACAAGGTGGGGATGAAGCGGAAGGTACTGCGACCGATAGCGGTGCCGACTCAGTTCCCATTGTATTCGTTGTACATGCAACCAGCAGGTTCAAAGAGACGCAGAACGCTTGTTCGCTTGCCACCTAACGCGTCCACGTCGCATGCGAGCGGTAGAAGCCGACAACGCAAAATGCAGTCCCCTGCAGAAAGAAGACAGGCTGTTGATGAGTGCGTGGCTATTGAACCTTGCCTGCAAAAAGAGTTTGAAGTGAAAGAATGTCAGACGTCTTTCAATTTGACAGCTATAGGCTTCATGGAAGATGCCAAGAAAAACGCGCACCGCCTTCAAATGCAAGCGAAACGACTGAACGAGCGAATTAAAAAACTGCGACAAACCTGCGACGAATTTCAAGACAGATTTAAGCAAGGAAGGCTAATGTGTAGAACCCGCTCAACTTTGCAGGTGACGTGTCCTGAATGCAAGCTGTAACTTAAGGGAAATGAATCTCGTGACGGAGAAAATCAGTTCGTGTATAGCCTTGACCAAAGAGGACTCAGCTATCCACGACCTGAAGCTGTCTGGCCGTGCAAGCTCGTCTGCACCTTTGTCGAGAGGGCTCTACAGTTGGCAGAGATTCGTCGTTCTGGACGGATTGGCAAGGTTCTCTCGAGCGCTGAGCTTCCACATCTTATGGACTGCCCGCTGATGTGGTGTACTAACTGCAGAGACCGGTACCACAGCTAAGAACTCTGCGAGCTTATTCTCGGGAAGCTCCTCAGACCTCTTCTGGCTAACTCGGCTGGTGACCTAAACAGCTCTCTAGAGAATATATTGAGACTTTCGCGGAAGCCTCTTTCCCGAAAGGTATTCCGCTTGCGAACTATATGACTCCCTTGATCTGTTCGTGAACAATGAAGTTTATATTGCAGAAGTTATGCACGAGGAATCCCTTTCTTATTGTCCCTCAGAGATAAATAAAAGGCACAGCTCGAGCGTGCTCGAGCATCGGTTAAAATCGTAAATCATATGGCCTTGCTATATCCACCTATAACTCATTACAGTGGTAATAGAAACGGGGACGGGAACAAGAAAATGACAATTCGCTCATACTGCCAGCTGAATGCGGCTCTAACGCGCAGCCTGCAGCTGAGTGAGCTCCTCGCAGAAAGAATTATGTGCTTCTATTCGGCACAGATTTGTCACATCATTCATGCAATCTGGCACTCGTTTCAAATGAGACTTGCCGCTTCACGAAAACAATCTAAATAGCCACACCTATGGTGCCTACATGTTTCCGCCGCTCCGGAAGCGGAGCGGAAACATGTAGGCACCCTAGCCACACCGGGCCGCGCCAGGCGGACTGCGCCTCTCTCGCCGATAACGAGCGCCACGGCTGGCACTGCGGGGTAAAGTAGAACTATCGCTCTCACCGGCGGCGCGAGACATACGGCAGGCCGCTCCCAAGGGGAGTCCCTTATCAAGCGGCCGTGGATCTGGGAGCGGGGGGCGGGCGACTCATAACTCGCAGAGCTCCGATAACTCGTTGACTCACGCGCCGCCGAAAGATGACCAATTATTGTTTTCTTATAGACGATTGCAAACAGGGCATCTGACGGCCGCCATGCTCTTCCTCGTGTGAGCAAGCACGTGGAATTCCAGGCCTGCCAAGGCTATCTTCACGTGCATGCTGCACGTGCTTGCACGGATGGGGCACCAGCCGGGACGCCATGCTTGCAAACGTCTATAGTTCGAGGAGCTTTGTTTAGCAGGTGGCCAACCCTGCTGCCTTCCACGTTCATTCGCGCGCACTCCTTTGAAGTGCGAAATCTGGGTTTGCTTCGGCATTAAAACAAAGCGAGATTCACTTCCCCCTTCTCCTCTTGCGCTTTGCTCCGACGCTTGTTTCTTTATACTGCATGTTTACGTGTAAGTCCGCCTTTTACTTGGTCTTTGTTCCGATGCTTGTTTTCTGTGTTATATGTTTTACATTCAGGTGGGTTAGGGTTACAAGCAAGCTAGCGGATTCCCGCTCATTTCCTTTGACTTCAGACTCTGCATACTTTGTTTCACCTTGCAATGAACCGCTGCGGACGCTACGAGTCACCCAAGGCAATCCAGCACCGTGAGCTTAGTAAATTCAGTGCTTTTTTGAGGCATGTAGCATTTTTTGCAATTGTCTATGCGTTTGATAATGCCATCTTTATGCTGCTTCTGCCGGCAGCACAACAGGGTTGGGCAGTATCGCGATACATTTGTATGCGATAGTATTTCAGCAATACATTTCGTAACTGTATTTCTGTATCGCAATACATTTTTTTCACCAGTATCTGTATTCCTGTATCGAAATATCGAAATACAATTGGAATTTTTTTTTTTTTTTTTATCGCGATACAATCGGGATGAAATGTATTTCGTTACATTTCTTAAAAATACCCCCCCCCCCCCCTGAATAACAAAATACAAGTCCGAACGCCTTTTTGTTTTTTACTTCTGAGTGCACTAGGGTCAAGGGGATGCTGATGCATTGTGACTATGCTGACCAAGGTTCCTTCCGATTTTCCAAATTATTTTTCTCTTCTGAGAAATGTTGAGTCGGGACTCGAAACAGGTAGCGTGCCAGTTGAGTTGAGTTGGAGCATCTTCTACCGCAGGTCCCTAGGTAGGGATTTCATGAGTCATTGTTTACCGGCATCCAATGCCCGCTGCTAATTAGTTAGAGCCTTGAGAAACAGAAAATCAAAGGAAGTGTTGCTTGGCCTGTGGCCGAGTAGCTGAGTCACAGTCTGTTGCAACACGAGTCTGGCGGTGGTTGACTTGAAATAGTAGGATTACTCACGCAGTGAAGTTCAACACATATCCGAATGCGTCTGCGCCCGTAATATTGCACGGCTCAAGAATACGTCATCAGTCGACGTGAATGTGACCCGCTAGTCTGGTGATCCGATAACAAGGAAGGAGGCCAGACTTGGCCTCGCTGTGCCGTCCCAGACTTTGTACACCCGGCGACTCGTCTCGAGCGCGCTATTTCTCGGAGAGGTCGCACCTGTGCCGGCATCTCAGGTCTCAATCCACGAGGTCTCTGTTTGGATGATGCTAGGTGAAACTTGAGGACTGCCATTCATGCGTTGGAGGCGGAGGGTCGGCAAGAAAGACCGTCACAACAGGGATTCCACCGTATCGATTTTTCGACCGTAAAAGAAGATAAGACATGTGCTCCAGGATGCTTCAGGTCGTCCACTATTCTCGAAAATTCCAAATGCAACTGCCTGCACGATCTTCAACGAGGCCACTTACAACGAAAGTACGTATTGTCCTTTCATACAGCAGCGTGGGTAATGTTTCATGTTCAAGGCAACACCTACAGATCAAGAATACTAGTTCATTCCACCATGACGTCATGTGATCAATGTTGACAGGGGCGCCCTAATTGGACAGGGAAGTGGTGATGTTTTGTTTGAATTTGGAGTGACATGGAATTTATTTAGAGGTCGAAGTCTTTTCACCTAACTCGTGAGACAGACCGGGAAGGGACCGCGGTCAATGCTTGATGGGACGTTTTTTGAGCCCATTGAAGACTCCTCTTCGTCCGGAACCAGTGCTAAGCCTGCGGGAAAGTAATTTTGGGATAAAAAACTTCCACTTCAAAGTTCAAGCCTAATCTCAGTTGGCGTCTCAAAGAAATTTGAAAAATGTATTGCATTATCAGTATTTGTATTTCTGCCCTCCCTAAAATGTATTTCTGTATTTGAATTTCCAAAGACTTTTTGCCTCTTTTTAAAATGTATTTCCGATACCTATCGCAATATATTTTTACAGATATATTTGAGTATCAGTATTTTAGCTACTCCAAATATTTCTGAAAATTCTAAAATACATTTTTGAGTATTTCTACCCGACCCTGCAACACAAAGTAGCTGTCAAGTGCCATTTTTTACGTTTAGGAATTAGAGGAATGGAATGATTCAGCCATTCCAGGAGTGGGAATGGGCCCAGTGTCCCCATTCCTAGGAGTTGAAAGGAATGGAATTATCGAAAACTCTAATTCCCCGGAATGGAATTGGAATGGAATGGGGGTGCCCATTCCGCAACACTGCTGCGTGGCGCACGTTAAAAACCCCAGGTTCGCGGTTTTACTGCTCTGGCTAAAATCACATCTACACCTAAGAGACCGATCACCCGTTGAGGCGTACCATCATCAAGGCTGTGTAAACATACAAAGCAAGACAATTTTGATTTGTAAACGTTTTTGAATTTTTTAGTAAGATGTCATGTCGAACAGTGGTTTGGTTTGGATTGGGTTTTTATGGCGCAAGGGCTGCTAAGGCCAAAGAGCGCCAAAGAAGGAAACCATTGCATTCAGGGTAAGCGAGAAGAAAGGACTCTAGTGGTCAGGGTTAAATATAAAGGAATGAGACATGAACCGGATAATGTCACAAACAAAAATGGGCATGAGTGAAAAGCTTTGAAGTTCACAGTCGATGAAGAAGACCAATAGCATATAAGAACTTAAAAACTTGATTGTAGGTCACGAATGATTCATCACCCAATAACAACATTGGGTGTAAGGGAATGTGCTTCCTGTATAACTGTGCGAAGTGAGATTGGCGTTCCCGTTCATAGAAAGGGCACTCAATCAGAAAATGGAGAACGCTTAGAGGTTGGTCACACTGTTCACACAAAGGGGCATCCTCCCCACGGAGCAGGTAACCATGGGTCAGATGCGTGTGGCCAATGCGCAACCGACACAATATTACTTCATAAAATCGTTCCTGGTGCCGGGCGCTCGCCCATTCACCCAAGTTTGGCTTAATGAGATGCAGCTTGTTGTAGATCGCCTCATTCCACTCGGCTTGCCATTGTGCTCGTAAGCGTGACCTCACAGAAGGGCGATAGTCCATGTAAGGGATCCTTTTAATATCTACCTGTCTGCTGATGCATGTGCGGGCAGCACGGTCGGCCGCCTCATTGCCTGGGATACCAACATGGCTGGGAATCCAACAAAAGACAATGGTGCAATGCTTTCTGGCTGCCACAATAATTTTCTTCTGAACTTCAACAACAACGGAGTTCCTTGTAGGCAGCAGTGAAGAGACGGCTCGCAAGGCACTAAGAGAGTCTGTGAAAACCACTGTCAGGGGTATCCTGTGGCGGGTTATGTGTTCCGTAGCCAACAGGAGGCCATACAGCTCTGCTGTGAGAATGGTAGCAGCAGCATTTATCCGCCTTACAACTTCCACTGAAGAGCCAATGACAGAGCAACCAACAAAGGTCTCGGATTTTGTTCCATCTGTATAAAACTTTGCATAATCTTCATACAATTGAGCGAGTTCATGAAATTCTTGAAGAAGCACAGCACTTGGAGTGTTTTTCTTCTTATACTGTGCAAGAGACAGGTTGCAGTGTATGTCAGGGTGCTCCCAGGGTGCTATGATGCCAGGGAATTCGACTACCTGGGATGCCACATCTAATCCGACAGACTCGGCCGAGGTCTTCAATCGCATGCTGAATGGAGGGATCACGCTAGATTTCGCAAGAAAGAGTCGTCCCGAGTGCGTTTCTTCAACAACTTCTCTAGTGGGGTGCTGGAGGACAGATCGGATGCGGAGAGAGTACATCATGCCCAATGCGAATCTACGTCTTTCGAGGCAACACTCATTAGCCTCTGCATATAAACTGGTCACAGGGGATGTACGAAATGCACCTGTAGCCAAACGAGCCCAAGATGATGAATGGGATCCAACATCTTCAGCACAGACTGTCTGGCAGACCCATAAACAAAGCAGCCATAGTCTAGTCGAGAGCGTACCAAAGAGCGATAGATTCGTAGGAGGCACAATCGATCCGAGCCCCAAGACCGATGAGAGAGAACGTTAAGGATATTAAGAGACTTGTGAGCTTTCAGTTTTAGGCTTTTTACATGAGCATTAAAATTCAGTTTACTATCAAACGTAAGACCCAAAAATTTGTGCTGAGGCTGGACACTAACATTACTATTGTAGATTGTCAGGAATGGCTCAAGAAGGATTCCACGTTTGCGGGTGAAGCAAACACATGCAGTCTTTTCAGGAGAGAACTTAAACCCATTACTGTCAGCCCACTCAGTAAGCTTGTTGATGCCTAGCTGAACCCTGCGTTCACAGACTGAGAGGTTACAGGAGGAAACTGAAATTTGTAAATCATCGACGTAAAGTGAATACTGAACCGACGGAGGGATTACAGAAGCAATAGAGTTCATTTTGACTATAAACAAGGTGACACTGAGTACTCCCCCCTGCGGCACTCCATTTTCCTGCAGAAATTCACGGGAGAGTGTGTTTCCCAGCTGGACTCGAAAGGTGCGCCTGTCTAAATAGCTCTGAATTGCACGAAGCATGCGACCACGTAGTCCGAGGTCAAACAGGTCCCTCAAAATGCCAAAGCGCCAAGCCGTGTCGTACGCTTTCTCGAGATCAAAGAACACTGAGAGGCAGTGCTGCCCGTGTGCAAAGGCCTCACGCACAACAGTTTCGAGACGGACCAAGTGGTCGACTGTAGACCTTGATGAACGATAGCCGCACTGAAATTTGTCGAGCACCTTACCATGCTCCAGACAGTACATTAGTCTACGATTAATCATTCGCTCCAGTGTCCTACAGAGACAGCTGGTAAGAGCAATGGGCCTATAACTGGAAACACAAGAAGCATCCTTGCCAGCCTTCAAAAGTGGAAGGACATGTGCTACCTTCCAAGATGAAGGGAAATAGCCTTCCTGCCATATGCGGTTATAAAGATATAAAATGATGTCGAGTGTAGAAGGATGAAGATGCTGTAGCATTGAATAATGTAAACCATCTGGTCCAGGAGCTGAGGGCTTTGTTTTCTGAAGAACTGCAAGGAGCTCGTGCAAGCTAAATGTAGTATTATATCCCTCCTGTTCACCTCCTGAGGTTTTCAAGGGATTGCTCTCAGCCTTCAGTTTGTGTTGAAGGAAAGTAGATGAATAATGATGTGAACTGGATATATATTCAAAATGTTCTCCAAAAATATCAGCCTGTTCTTCGAGTATATCTGGGCATGTTCCATTCCTAAAAAGCAGGGGGATTTTAAATGCATGATAGGAACCATTGATCTTGTGTATTCGATCCCACACCTCCTTAGGTGAGGTACTGCTATTTATAGTAGAAGCATAACCTTGCCAACTTTCCCGTTTGGCTTTTCTTCGGACGTAGCGTGCACGGGCCTTCATTTTTCGAAAGGATATGAGGTTATCTCTAGTGAGGTATCGTCTCAGAATACTCCAAGCCCGATTTTGTTTCTTGCGTGTCTCTTCACATTCCGAATTCCACCAAGGCTTTGGCCTCCTAGGAAGATATTGAGATGTCTGCGGGATGGACAACTTGGCTGCTGTGATGATGTGCTCGGTTAAAAGATGATTGAGTTCGTCAATTGTGAGACTATCGAGACGAGAATATGCTAAAAGCGATGCCTGCTTGAAAAGGCCCCAATCAGCCTTGTCAAGCTTCCAACGAGGAGGGCGCGTATGAATTAAAAGAGGGGCTACGCTACAGGTTAAAAGAATGGGAAAATGATCGCTTCCACGTGGATCGGAATCCACACTCCAGGAAAAATCTGGAAGTAAGGTAGCAGAACCAATTGAAAGGTCGATGGAAGTTGATGACAAAGACGATGGACTAAAATAGGTTGGCTGGCCCGTATTAAAAAGACAAAGACTTCGTGTGGTTAAAACTGACTCAACAATTTTCCCTCTGACATCCTGACGTGTGCACCCCCATAAAGGGTTGTGACAATTAAAGTCGCCCATCAAAAGGAAAGGCTCAGGAAGCTGCTCTAACAGTGAGTTAAAATCTGAACATTTCAGAGTAAAAGAAGGTGGCAGATATAAAGAGCAGACTGTAAGAGCCTTATGGTGCATGAACCGAACAGCCACTGCTTCAAGTGGTGTGGACAGTGGAACCTCTGTGCAGGGAACTTCTCTCGGGAGAACCACCGCAACTCCCCCAGAGCTAGTGACAGAGCCCGGACGATCCCTCCGGAAAACCTGGTAACGTCTGAGGAAATTGGTACGGCTGGGACTCAAATGAGTCTCTTGCAAGCACAGCGCTCGTGGCTTGTACTCCTCCAGAAGATGCTCTACATCATCCAGGTTTCTTAGAAGGCCCCGACAGTTCCATTGTATGAGTACTGAAGCCATTTTAGGGACAAAAACCGGAGCACATGGAAAAGTGAGTCAATTGCCTCACTTCGGAGGATTTACGAGTATTTTTGATTTTTGTTTCTTTGTAGTCTGCTACTCCATCTCGTCCTGGTCAGAACCCGGAGTCAATGAGGGGGCAGACAAGGCAGCGCCAGGGTTCTCCTGAGCCCCACAGGCAGACTTGCCTGCTGGCCCAGGAGGGTCTGTGCCGCGGGGTCCCAATCCGCGGCCACGACCAGAACCAGGTGGAAAGGTGGTTGATGTACTGGGGAGGGGCTCTACCCCGTCCATCTGTTCCACCTCTTTTCCCGAGAGGGAACCTGCGTGTGAGCCACGCAGCTCCTTGGTTGCTGGCTGCCTCTCCAGGGACTGAGGCCGAGGGCCTCGCTTCTTCTCCTCCTTAGGAGGGCGGCCAGTGTTGACGGGTCCAGCCGGTGCTGGTCTGTTCTGTGCAAAGGAAGCAGCTAAAGCCCCCTCTTTACGAGAAGAGGAAGCCTGCTGACCCTGCGTCACAGTCTTGAAGGGCAGGGTGGGCACGGCTATTGCCGGCCCACCCTTGCCCAGGGGAGCAGCATGCTGCTCCCGTTGAAAAAATGGGGCCTCTAGGTCAGCCGCCAAGATCTCAGGAGAGACCTGGGTGGCCCTAGTCTCCGAGCGTGGTGCAGGGCCCCTGCGCACCACCTCGGCGTAACCTCCCTTTGACAGGAAGGACTGCTTCTTCTTAGCCTCCAAGTAGGTGATATTCTCCTTTGCCTTTAGGGAAAGAATTTCTTTTTCTTGACGCCAAAGGGACAGGTGCGGGAGTAAGCTGGGTGGGGCCCACTGCAGTTACTACAGCGGGCCGCTGCCTCGCAGATGTCAGCAACATGTTCTTGGCTTCCACATTTCGCACAAGTTTCTTTCCCTCGGCAACTGCGTGACCCATGCCCAAAGCGTTGGCAGCGGAAGCACCGTTGCGGGTTGGGGACATAGGGACGGATGCGACACTGGAGATAGCCTGCCTTCACAGTTTCAGGGAGGGTGTGTCTCTCAAAAGTCAAGATCACGTGCTTTGATGGGGTTTCCTTGCCATCCTTCCGGAACATAATACGTTTAACGGCGACAACACCGGCATCTTTCAGTCCTTCCAGGATTTCTTCCTCGCTAGCGTCGAGGAAGTCGTCTTCAGAAAGAACTCCACGGATTGTGTTGAGCGTCCGGTGAGGACTCGCGGACACTTCGACGTCCACTATGCTGGTCATCTTGGAGAGTGCCTCACTTTGAACTTTCGTGTTTACTTCAACGAGAAGATCGCCGGAGTGGAGTTTTTTTGCTTTGTATGAGAACCCAATGAGGTTTTCTAGCACCTTGGCTACCATAAAGGGAGACAATTTGGACACTGGTTTCTCTTCAAGGTTCGAGTGGATCACAAAAAACTTTGTAAATGTTCCCATTTCAGGGGCTTTTCCAATGACTTGGGGCTCAGGGCGAGGCCTCTTGGAAGCCTGCCTTGAACCGGGTTTAGAGAGGAGGGGCGCCATATGAAGGGCAGGAACTTCGGCATCTAGCACACCACCCACCACGGAGTCCAACGAGGGGATAGGTAACATCTCATAACAGGTCTGGCTTGTCTGAGTATGTTACTCTACCAGTGCTACTAGGATGCTATAACCGAGTGTGGGTCAAGAGAGAGTTCTGTCGCCGCCCAAGGTTAGCCCTTGCCGCCAAAGAAGGTGAAATAAGAAGGAAGAGAAGAAAGAGAAGAAAGGTATAGAAAGGAGAGGTGAAGAAAGGCGACTGACTGAATCATCCTGGTCGGGCCAAGCCAGGACACCCGTCTACGAGAAGCAGGGGCCGAAGCGGTGTATTGCCTTGCCCGGGGGGCCCCGAAGGGTCCAAACATACCCCGGGCTCAACTCAACCACAGGGTCCCCCTTTCCCCGGACACGGGTACGCCACGCACAGCCAGACGTGGGTGGGCGAACCCACATGGCTCGGGGTTCGTAGTGACGCCACTCACCAAGCACCTACCAAGGCAGGTGCCCCCTGCGTGCGGGTATGGTGGCCCACGTAGCTGGGGTCCGTGGAGGCGCCACTCTCCAAACACCTGCTTTCACAGGTGCCCCCTGCGGGGATGTCGAACAGTGTCGAACGCATGAAACAAGCTAAGCGTGAGCAATTTACATTCTATGTTTTCTACATTTTTGCCTTTAATATTCAAAAGTGCTTGCTCCGTGGATTCACGCTTCCGAAATTCCAAAAGGCATTCGTTTAACCCTGTATAGCCCCTTTATGGTGTTAATGGTGAGCACATCTGCTGTCTCTGCTGTCACGTGGAGCTGTTGATATGCCTGAGTGAGATCCAGCGTCGAAAATATGGTGCCTCTCTGCACACTTGCCAGAAGGTCCGTTACAGTTGGCATTGGATACACCGTTGGTTTTGCAGCCGCGTTCACCGTGTTCCTATAGCTTCCGCACATCCGTATAGTGCCGTCTTCTTTCGTACGATCACCACCGGTGTTGCCCAGTCAGAGTGCTGCGTCGGCTCGATTATGCCTTGGTTTTGGAGCATCCGCAGTTCTGCCTCCCCTGCGGTTCGCATGGCGAAGGGAACCGGTAGAGCCTTCAAAAAAGCGCGGTGTCGCATCTTCCTTCAGCTCCAGATGTACCGCGTGGCCCAAGGACGTTTAAATAGGGCAGGACCCGGCATGACGTCATACCCAGCGACGCCGGAAGAACAACCCAATCCCAGACTGCCCCGCGCACCGGCGCTCTCTCATCCAAACTAAATTCAACCATGCTCCCATCGTCTGCTCTCCGCTCGGTCGTTAGGCTTACGTCTGCTCCGTGCCTGCGGTCTGCTTCGTCTGCTCGCTGTCGCGGCTGGCTTTCGATTCGATCGGCGCACCAAAAGATGTTTCGATGCGAACCCGAATACTCATCACGGCGGAGTGAAACCAACATCTTCTCGAAGCAGAATTTGTACGGCTTTCTCAACCCGCGATGCCCTTCTCAGCGTTCGTGCCTACGATGACTGACTCGCGATCGCTTTCCAAAGCCGCGCTACGACGACTCGTTCGAGACGACGCTCCAGGCGCGGTCGCGCGGTGTTGAGAGCGTCCGCTACACGCCGAGTTCCTAGTCCTACTGGTCAGGCAAGTGTTGGGCTCGAAATCTCGTCTGTTCGACACCGATTCAGTCGGTGCGTCGTCTAGAGCGTCTCAACTCTAGTCACTTACTTTCTGCTGGGCAACCAGGCGTTCGTTTATAATAATCTCATCCAATTCCGACCATGCCGGTTTAAAAGTCTCCCGTTAAGCGCTGTTTCAAAAAACAGTGGGTGCCGCCATTACTTTTGGTGCACACAATCGCGTTGCCACGGAAATGTCATCGCAACGCGGTTGTTTGCACCGAAATTAATGGCGGCGCCCACTCACTAGGCTTCCCATTGGTCAAGAAATGCTCGTCGCGGCTCGTGGCCACGCCTACTTCCGTTACACTTCGCTCCATGCATTGGGGATAGGGACGCCACCTCCTGCCCATTATAACCTCCTTGGCGTGGCCCTTGTGCCCGTTTATCTCTGGATCAAAAACTTCCTCGTGTGTCAGCAATACGTCATGAAGGGTCTTGCCCTGGTCAAGCTGGTATATCCTGCTGACTCTGATATTGAGTGCCGGGAACCAGTTTCTCCCAAGCAGATTGCAGCCCGAACCTGAGGCCACGATTAGCGGGAGCAGATAGTCTTTTGACTTGTGTCGGACGCGCACTTCTGCTGACCCGAGAACTTGTAGTTGTTTTCCTGCCCATGGTCGGAGCGTGATATGTTCTTTGTTCAGTGAAAATGCATTCTTTGGCCAGGTTTTCCTGTATGTGTCTTCACTGATGATGGAACACGCAGCTCCGGTGTCCACTTCGAACTCCATGGGTCGTCCTTCGACTTTGAGTGAGACCATATACTTCTTCACCGACGTGGTATAATTTACGCTGTTCAGCTCGTATAAGTCTTGGGTATCCTCGTCATCACTCGAACGTGCCGACTCATCATGACTAACCGCGTGTGTTGATCGCCACCGTTGATTTGTTTCAGTCTTGTGGTAACACGCCCTTTCAATGTGTCCGGTCCTTCGGCAAAAATTGCAGCGTGCCGTGCGGAATCTGCATGTAGCTGCGACGTGTTGTTCGTGACAGCGATGGCATCGTTGTTCACTTGATACGAAGTCCTGTTTCTTTTGCTTGCCTAGGTTCCGGTTTTCACGTACTGTTGATTTTTGACCCTTGGTTATGGCGTTAATGGTGGTCTTTTGAGCTTTGACGTGTTTTTGCTGTCTTGCAGCACTCTCTGCTCTCAATGCGAAATCATACGCCTTCTGGAATGTTAGGTCCGGCTCTGCAAATAGTCTTTCCTGAAGATGTTCGTCCGCAATCCCACATACGAACCTATCCCGGAGCATCACCTCCAGTGGTAGCATTGTTGTGGACGACGCGGTGACAGGCTCATCGCCGCTCGCACTGGTGCTGGTGCTGCTGCTGGCGCTGGTGCTGGTGCTGGCTGTTGCGGTTGTCGGAACTCCAAAGTTGCAATCGACGGCGAGCTTCCTTAGTGCCGCAACATCATCGCTGATGGACTCGCCTGTCTCCTGGTCTCTCCGCTGAAACTTGCTTCTGCTGAAGAGCTCAGACGACTGCGGGTCGAAATGGGTGTGCAGCATGTTCATTATGTCGTCGTAAGCCACTTCGCTAGGCTTCTTAGGTGCCACCAATGCTCGCACCGTTTCATAGGTCTTGGCGCCGCACAAGGTGAGGAGAAGTGCCCTCTTCTTCGTAACGACAGTTACCCCATTCGCTTCAAAGTAAAAGTTCAGTCGTTCTGCCCACGATGACCACCCGGCGCCGTCGAATTCTTCCAGCTTACCCTGGGTAGCTGGCATCGTGAAGACGTCCAAAGATACGTGTTCGTTCATTCACTACCTCGTCCCCAGTGTACCATAACCTTAGCTAGGTATACGACCTTAGATGGGCTAATGACGAGACAGTCATTCGAAGCATCCGAAAACGGTCGTGGTTCTTTTTATGTCTCACGAGAGCGCAGCCAGCTCTCGAGACAAAACCACGCGATCGTGCGCAGCGCTCGCAGACTTGCCCGCCGGCCGTGTGCCGGTAGATACATCACACCCTCCTCGTCTTCCTTTCTCTCAAAAATGTCTCCTGCCCCCGCCCGCACGAGCTTCACCAGTTCACGCACACGCAGGGACACACGTGCAAACACAAACACGCAAAGAAAAGAAAACGAAACTCGGTCCTGCTCCCACGTCCATTCACGGTGATGGCGGGGCCGATTCTCACACCTCCCGACTAAGTATATTTTTTAGACCCGAAATGTCAAAAATAATATATTACATCTAAACTCAAACGCGTACGCATATCAGTCACACCTTGCATAGAGTTTGTGACTCAACTTGTAAGAATCCAAACTATAAAAGAAATTTACACCAATATGCAAATCACATGCTCGTAAATTGATTCTTACTGTGCCCGCCAAGGCACAAAAGGAGTGACAAATTTCGTGCCGAGACTAGCGCAGCATCTAGCCTCCTAGCCTCGGTCTCTTTGCTGACAGGTTATTCAAGCCATCCAGATTTCGACGGGGCTTGAATCGGATGATCGGGGGATCACGTGCGGGAGAACTGGGCAGTGGGCACCTCGCACGTGCCTGCCGAGGGGGGAGGACGAGCGGCGGCCAGCAGCAGCAGCAGCCTGGTTCAAGCCCGGGTTCCAGCCAAGCCCGCGGCCAGGGTGGCCGTCGCAAGAGAACGCGGCGGGGACGAGCGGCGCCAGGCCCGGGTCCCTCTTCAGCCAGGGTCCACGTCGTGGCCGAGGACCCGCAGATTTTCGACGTGTGGCACACGAACAAGCCTCCATCGTCCGTGCCACCTTACTTGGTGTCAGTCAAAATCTGCGGGCACCCCATCACCATGGAGCTGGACACAGGGGCCAGCGTGTCGGTCATGGCCGGGAAGCTGTTCAAGCGGACCTTCCCTGGCGTGTCCATCGAGGCGTCCGACGTCATGCTGCGCAGCTACTCCGGTCAGCTTTCCCAGGTCCAAGGTCGGGCCCAAGTCAGCGTTCGCCTTGGCGACAGGGAGGCAATCCTTCCCCTTTATCTAACCAAGGGGTCGTCGCCGACGCTGCTGGGCCGGAACTGGATTCACTCGCTGGGTGTTCGGCTTCCGGAGTACCAGGAAGCTGCGCTGCACGTGGTGAAAGACGTCCCGAGCCTCCTGACCGACTTCCAGTCCCTGTTCCAGCCGGGGGTGGGCACCTTTGCCGGCACGACGGTCGGCATCCACGTACCCGAGAGAGCCCGGCCTCGCTTCTTCAAGCCGCGTCCGCTGCCGTTCGCCCTGAAGGACGGGGTCACCCAGGAGCTGCAACGGCTTCAGCGAGAGGGAATCCTGGTGCCCGTCAAGACCTCAGAGTGGGCCGCACCGATTGTTCCAGTCCTCAAGCGAGACGGCCGCGTCAGGATCTTCGGGGACTTCAAGGTCACCATCAACCCCGTCGCTACCGTCGAAAAGTACCCGCTGCCTCTGATCGAAGATCTCTGGTCGGCTCTGTCCGGGAGACAGAAGTTCTCCAAGCTCGACCTTCGAGACGCCTACCAGCAGCTGGTGCTCCAGGATGCCGCCCGGAAGTATGTCACCATTTCGACTACCATGGGACTCTTCCAGTACACGCGCCTACCGTTCGGCGTGGCCTCAGCCCCAGCCATCTTCCAGAGGAAGATGGACAATCTCTTCAGGGGCATGAGGCACGTGGCGGTGTACTTGGACGACATCCTGGTGACCGGTACCGACGACGGGGACCACCTGCAGAACCTGCGCAAAGTCCTGACACGCTTGCAGGACGCCGGTCTCAAGCTGAGGCTGGACAAGTGCGTGTTCCTGACCCCCAGTGTGGAGTACCTGGGACACATCATCTCCCAGGCTGGCCTGGCCCCGGCACCCCGCAAGATTGAGGCCGTGCTCAAGGCGCCGAAGCCCAAGAGCAAGAAGGAGCTTCAGAGCTACCTCGGCCTCATCAACTTCTACCGGAGGTTCCTGCCCAACCTGTCGACGTATCTGGAGCCGCTGCATCGTCTGCTTCGTGATGGGCAGCAGTGGGCCTGGAAGAAGGAGCAGGACTTGGCCTTCCAGCACAGCAAGGAGTTGGTCATCAAGGCTCCAGTGCTGGTGCACTTCGATCCGGCCAAGCCTGTAGTCCTCACCGTAGATGCGTCGCCGTACGGGGTAGGAGCCGTCCTGTCGCACCGGGGTCAGGATGGTCAGGAACGCCCTGTGGCGTTTGCTTCTCGTCGTCTCCATGCGGCAGAGCAACGCTACAGCCAGCTCGACAAGGATGGCTTGGCACTCATGTTCGGGGTCGAGCGCTTCCATCAGTACCTGTGGGGCCGGCGATTCGAGGCAGTCACGGACCACAAGCCGCTGTTGGGGCTGCTGGGACCTGACAAGGCAGTTCCAGTGCAAGCCTCACCACGTGTGGTGCGCTGGGCCTTGACGCTGGCGGCCTACAGCTACAAGCTGGTCTACCGCCCTGGGAAGGACCTGGGACCTGCCGACGCCCTGAGCCGCCTGCCCCTGCCGGAGGTGCCTGCTGCCGTTCCAGAACCAGCTGACGTTTTCCTGCTGGAGCGGGCCTACCCGGGGGGCCTCACCAGGACTGCGGTGGCGCAGGCGACCAGCCGGGACCCGGTCCTGTCGCAGGTGGTCAAGGCGGTGTCCCGAGGGGAGGAGCTGCGTCATCAGGCGTACAGCCACAAGGCCGCCGAGCTGAGCTTGGAGCAGGGCTGCCTGCTGTGGGGTTCCAGGGTGGTGATTCCACAAAGTCTCCGGGCCAAGGTCCTGCAGTTGCTGCATGCGGGGCATCCTGGCGTCGAAAAGACCAAGATGGTGGCACGATCGCACGTTTGGTGGCCTGGCCTGGACCAGGACATCGCGCACCAGGTGCAAGGCTGCCAGGTCTGCCAGGAGAACCAGCGAGCCTCGCGTCGCGTGGAGATCACCCCCTGGCCGTTCCCACAGAGGCCCTGGTCCCGCCTGCACGTGGACTTTGCGGGACCCTTCAAGGGCCACTACTTCCTGGTGGTAGTGGACGCCTTCTCCAAGTGGGTGGAGGCACTGCCAGTCACCACTCCGTCGGCAAGCGCAACCATTGCTGCACTGCGGCAAGTCTTCGCGGCGCAGGGATTGCCGGACATCATTGTGTCCGACAATGGTCCCGCTTTCGCCAGCGCCGAGTATCTGGACTGGCTGCAGAGGAATGGGATCCGCCGGATGCTGGTTCCGCCGTACCACCCTGCTTCCAATGGTGCAGCTGAGCGGGTGGTCCAGACCATCAAGAACAAGCTCAAGAAGAGCCAGCCCGGGGATTTCCGGACTCAGGTGGCCCGGGTACTATTCCAGTACCGGACCACACCCCATGAGGTCACTGGCCGTGCCCCCTGCGAGCTTCTGCTGGGCCGGATGGTCAAGACACCCTTGGACGTCTTGCATCCAGACCTCCGGTCCACGGCGCTCCTGAAGCAGCTGAAGCAGAAGATGGCTGCTGACCGAGGGTGCCGTCCCGGGCCTTTGCCGGAGCCGGGAGCGTCGGTCCATGCCAGGAACTTCCGTCCTGGCCCACCCTGGTCTGCCGGACATGTGGTTTCGCCAGCGAGCGCCTCGTCGCTACTCGTCCGCATGCCCGACGGGACCACCTGGCACCGGCACGCCGATCATGTCGGGCCTCGCCTCGGGACCGGGCTTGGACCCTCGGCCGTCGCTTCAGAGGACCAGCCTGCAGGGGGACCAACGACAGCACCAGTCGCGGCCAGTGGAGCGCCAACCAGCACGGCGGCGACAAGCGTCGCCACGCCTGTGGCACCAGTTGGACCAGTGCCACTCCCAAATCCGGTCTCTGCGGCTCCACCGGATGGAGCGCTCGGTACAGGCAGCGCCCGGCGTTGCCACACCTGGCCCGTCGACACCAGCGACCAGGCGGAGTACGCGGCAGCGAAGGCCACCTGACCGTTACTCGCCGGGGTAGCCTTCGTCGTCGACCGGCCAGGACTTGGCACGACCAGACGCCGAGTTGGTGTCTGCGGTGTGCGTTGTTTATTCATGTATTTTATTTTTGTAGAAAACAAACTGGGGGGGAGGGATGTAACCAGTAGGTAGCGCTCCCTCCAGTCCGCCCGTCTGTGGCCGCCAGGCTCGGCGGGCAATATTGATCACCGCGCGAATAAACGCCGTGGTGCGCACGCCGCCCGGTCAGTCATCGTCCACCCTCACAACCAGGCTGCGAGTCGTCTTCTCTCGGCGGGTGCTTCGGCCCCCTTCGTCCACGTTCTAGAAGGATCGTGACACCCCGCGCAAGAGCGACGACAGTTTATACTCTGTCCTGATTTACGAATTAGGAATGGGCCTCGCAGGCGGTCGTCGTTATCGACGTCTTCTGCACTCCCAGCTTTCTCACACATGGCCAGATGACAGGTTGTAGTGTCTTCATCGGCGTCCCTAGCTATATTCTGGGACGACTTCATCTCGAAGCCGGCGTCCTCGTCGCTGTCCCCGCTTTCTCTGACCTCTTCACCAACCCGCTGTAACGTCAGCCGCCCTACGAAGATGACCGACTGTTTGTCAACACCCACGTCCTTGCCGTGGTCGTCATCAGCTTGCCAGAACGTCTGCCACCGAAGCAAGATATTCGGTTGTTTTTCGTCGTCGACGTACTCGTTCTCGTTGTGGTCATCCTCCGCTCGCCCAGACACCTGCCGCCCAGGCGATGACTTTGGTCCTTCATCGTCGTTCACGTTCTCGCTGTCGTCATCCTCCACTCGCCCAAACGTCTGCCGCTCAGGCGATAAGTTCAGTCCTTCAACGTCGTCCACGTTCTCGCCGTCGTCGTCCTCGCCTTGCCGGAACGTCCGCCCCCCAGGAGATACTCTCGGTTCTTCCTTGTAACCGACGCCCATGTTCTCAACGTGATCTTCATTGCCTTGTCGGAACTTGCGCAACCCAGGTAAGATGTCGGGACCGGCTTTGACGTTGTCGAAGTTCAGACATGGGTCGTCCTCAGATCGGCGGAACGCCTGTCGCCCAGGCGAAGTGTACGGCCTTCCGTCGTCGACGTTTACCTGCCCGTCGTGGTCATCCTCGGCTCGCTGGGATGTCCTCCAAGCACGCGAGACATTCAGCTCATTTCTGTCGTCAACGTCCGCCTGCACAGACACGCAGCTGCGATTATTTTTGGACGACCGCTTCGTGTTTTCGGCCTGTAACAGAATCTGAGTCTCCTCGCGGACTGATGGGTCCGGCCTCTTTTGACCTTGGTGGTCCAAGTTGTTACCGTCGGTCTTGCCCATATCGATCGTCACCTTGTCGGGCTCACAGCTGGATTTTTCCTCCACAGTGACATTCTCGGCGTCTACTCTTTTATTTTGAAACAGAAGTTCTTCGTCAGGTGTCTTCTTCCGGGAACATTCGCGGGAAAGGTGCCCCAATTCCTTGCATTTAAAACACTTCACCCGAGAATTTTCAGGTATGATGCCCAGACTTGGGTTCTTGTGTTTTTCCTTGAGAGAAGTGGTGGTTTCAATAAAGGGCCTCCAGACTTCAGCTCGCGACAGTCCGAGCCCTAACAAGACCCGTTCTTTGACCGCACCATACCCACTTCTCTCCCCCACGTTCAGCCTATTCACTAGTGCACGCATGCTCTCCGTGAAATAAGGTCGCACAAGATGTCCTCTAAGCCGCTCAGGGACCATATACCTCTCGAAAACATTCTCCACGGTGTCAAACCAGCTTGGTACTAACGTATCGGACGACGGCATGGGAGTCAGTACTCCCTTCATCAATCTGGAAAAGCTTAAAGCTTCATTTCAGAGTTTGAACCCTATGCCGCCTCCACTGGCTCGCGTTTGGGTCCCTGAGCGTAAATGTTTTAGCTCTAGCTCGAGACGTAGCAGTCGCTCTTCCTCCCTCACTAGTTTTATCTCCTTTTCAATTGAGCTGTCTGATGATAATCCTCCGTTCCCATTCCCTTGTGTCTGCGAGTTTGCCACTAATCCACTTGAAGGTGACGATTCACCTGACCCGTCAACATTCTTATTCCGAACCATATCCCGCTCTGGCGTTGGAACCGGCATCTGCCGCTCTGCCCTGTCTGTATACATGGCGGGCACACGTCAAAGAATCACCTTACCGTAAGGTCAACGACTGCCGCTGGATCTCAGTCGCAGCCCGCTCCTCAGAATATTCAGGCACGAAAATGATGTCCGAGCTGTAGACTCAGGCGTTCTTCACTGGAGTGGGACGGCATCGGATCAGAAGTAGCTCTGTCACCACGAAGTAGCTCGGTGGTCCAATCCTCGAAAAGCTCGGTGGTCCAGTCTTCTCTTTAGAAGGCTCCACCAATGCCACGTCAAGTCGCTGTCCGCCGATTCCGTTGTGAAGGTCACGCCGCCGGGGTCCGTTGACGCAATCCTATCGACTGCGCCAGTAAAGATGTTCTTTCTTCGAGATTGCGCCGGGACCTGACGACGGAGGCAGCTGATGGTCGCTCCCAGAAGAATAAACCAGATAGGACTCCCCAGATAGGAGGAAGAAAAAAAAAACTCGTCTATTTACAGGCGAAGCTACTTTCCGAATCCTCCAAAAGGTTATATCACGTGCTTCCCTCCTCGTCTTCCTTTTCTTCAAAATGTCCCCTGCCCCAGTCCGCACGAGCGTCGCCAGTTCACGCACACACAGGGGCACACGTGCAAACACGAACACGCAAAGAAACGAAAACGAAACTCGGTCCTGCTCTCGCGTTCATTCACAGTGATGGCGGGCGGAGCCGATTCTCACGCCTCCCTTTCCAATTTCAGCTCGTAGGGAAATTTACCTGTTTCCAGAATTATATTTATAATGTACAATATAATTGCACTTAGTAGAGCCACTACACATTTAATTGGGAGTGCCTTTATTTCGTCATCACCAGCAGAAACATATTTGTTTTTGTTTTTTTTTTAAATGTCCAATAATTCTATAGCCTTCGCTCGGGTTCGTCCGAAGAAACATTATAGATCCAGAAGGATTAGCTGTCGTTGAATGGTTTCCTGCTTTGTCATGTTGTTACATGTAAGTCCCGACATTCACTAAGTGTTGATTTATATTGTCGGCAAGTTTTTGCCCGAAAGGTTTCGATTATCTTCCATGATATGTTGCATTTGGCCGCTAGCTTTGTTCCTGTTAGGAAGATCGTTTATGACGTCCCACATTTTCCTTTGGTCATCGTGAATATGTTCGAATTTATTTTGGAAACCATTCGCACTTTGCTTTTTCTAGGCGAGAGTTTAATTTATTTCTTATCTTTCTAAACTTGATAAGCATGTCAGGATTGCGATGCCGATTTCATGCAAAGGACGCCGACGAACACAACAAGGCATCGATCGAACATATACTCTGGTCCTGCCCGGCCGATTCCCCACCCTCTTCCCTCACACGACACCTGACACAACGATACCCTCAGTGGACGACCCTGCTGCTCAGCTCCGACTGCGTTATCCAGCTCGCTGCGGTCACAAGAGCCGAGCAAGTCGCCGCCCAGCCCAGTCCGTCCGGCCACTCTGCAGGGGAGGCACCACGCCAGCCGTAGGAGAAGGAACCCAACGTTCTGGATCTTATTAGGCCTTTATAAAATTTATTCTTTCTCTCTCTCTCTGTTGTAGCGTTTTCTTATGTCTACATTGTTTATGTTTTTTTAAGCGGTTGAACTGAATCTGGGGGGGGGGGGGGGGGCAGAGGCAGTTTCAGGCAGTCTTGGGTAGTAACGCGTTACTAATAGAGCGTTACTGTAATTTCGTTACTTTTTTTGGTAACTTGTAACTGTAACGAGATACTTTTTAGCAATGTAACTTGTAACTATAGTTCTATGACTTTTTATCACGTAACGATAAAAGTAACGACGTTACTTTCGTCGTTACTTTCCAGTTTTTTATGAATAATATATCATTGAACGAGTACGATGTAACCGTTCCTTGCACTTTCCCAATTGTCTGCACCCACATTTCGAGTGTCAAGTTGGGCTTGCACAAACTTACAAATACTTTCTTTCTCACGAGTCACGCCTCGAATAAAGCCATGTGTAAACTTGATGAAAAAACATACCTAGTTATCTTCAAAACGGGCATGTGCTTTGTGACTCAACACTTACATCTTAGAATCTTGAAGCACTATGTTGCGGTTTTTCTTTTTTCTGCGCAAACGCTTCTTAATCGGGTGAATCGACCGTCAAACAACAATGCACGCAGGGAGGGTACTGGTCATGTTTCGTGTTTTGATTTGCGCCACTGCTCCGGCGTGGTGTCAACAGTCAAGGCAAAATGTACTGCTGTTGGCGCGGGGTTTGCGTCTGGCGTGCTGGGTATGAACTGAAATATGTCCACGGACTCTATGAACCCACCCCAATTGTCACCGAGGCAGCAATGTGCTAGTGCTACCAAGGATAGGAATGTTGATGAGAACAAATAAGAACTACCTTGGCCGGCGTACGAAGAGTATTTTGCTGTGGTGAAGGTGGTTGCTAACAAAAGCCTAAAAAGCGTACTTTTTAATTTTATGCAATAAAACTAGGTGAGGGGCGTTTTCTAGTTTTCCTAAATTTTTTTGTTGTAGAAACGTAAGTGAAAATTAACGTCGTTACTTTTTAAAATTAACTGTAACCGTAACGAGTTACTTTTTTGTTGCGGTCACTGTAACGGTAACTTCGCTACTTTTTTCTGAAAGTAACTGTAACTTGTGGGAAACCGAGGAGGACGACGGTGCGCGAGGGTGCAAGAGCGGTGGCCGGCGGCCCGGCGCGCGTGTGTCAGTGTGCACGAGGAGTTCGGTCGGACAAGCCAGGGCAAGACAACGTTGCAAGGACTGAGGCAGCCAGGCCCACCACCAAGGCTCCGAACAGTAAAACGTTTTGATTCAATCCTTGCTCGTGTGACTTCTTGGGAGGGCGGACCAGGCAGGGACCGATTGGGCAGCAGTCTAGTAGAGCGACCCACACAACTGGCGCCCAACATAGGGCCCGATTGGTCTGCTGCTTGTTCTGTTCGTCCCGGGGAGTCACAGAGATCTATTGAGCGTTCAGCGTGGTGTAGAGGGATAAACGCTAACGATGCCCCCCAAGACGAGGTCGACCCCCAATAGGAACGAGGACGACTCGTCTGAGAGCGGAATTCAGGAACCGTCTGACGCTGCGGGTGCCGGAGAAGGCTCTAGTACGCGAGCATCTCCAGATGCTGGGATTTTACCACCAGCACCAGCTGGAGGCGCTGCAGACATCGGCGAGTTTATGCGCGCCATGACGGCGATGATGGAGACGTTCTCGCGACAAATCGCGACGGCTCCAGGAGTCGCGAGTGCCGCGCCTACGTCTCTGCCCCGACCGCGGTTGTCCCTACCGACGCCGACCTACGCGGGATATTCCGACGGGAAATCGGTCCACGATTTCTTACAGGACTTGGACGCGTATGTAGCCGCGTTGG
The DNA here is from genome assembly GCA_013358835.2 of Ixodes persulcatus. NCBI lineage: Eukaryota > Metazoa > Arthropoda > Arachnida > Ixodida > Ixodidae > Ixodes > Ixodes persulcatus. Next base: position 96,360 of record JABSTQ010004136.1, read on the forward strand.
GAGCATCAGACGAAACGGCCTTGGTGCAGATCGTGCCGATCGCGTTAACGGGTGACGCGTCGCGCTGGAGACGGTTGCAACGACCGTTTCTATCGATGGCGGACTTCCGAACGCGGTTTAGGGAGGAATTTTTGCCCCCTGATTACGAGATGCGGATTAGGGACTAACTAGCTAATCGCACTCAGCACCCCGACGAGAGCCTCGTGGAGTACGTTCGCGCGCTCCAGGAGCTCTACTCGAGGGCCGATCCATCCGCGTCTGACGCAGAGAAGGTCGCTAGAGCGATACGGCAATGTCACCCTAGATTCAAAGCCTATCTGCGCGGACGGGATTTCGCGGATCTGGAGGCACTTGCCAGAGAGGCGCGAACTGTCCAAGCGGGCTTGCTCGCTGAACTGCAGTACCACCCCCCTCCGAGGGCCGAGGAGTCCCTAGAGCCAAGATGTGCGTGGAGAGGACGCGCCGCGGACACTCACATCGAGTCGCGCACGGCGTATACGGCCGTTGCGGAGCGCGGTCACGGGGTAGCCATAACGCCCCGGGCTTTGGACCCCTTCGCTTACGAGCAAAGGCGCAGGGCAGCCAACGCAAACTCGGCCCGAGTGCAGGCCCGTAGGGGTGGCGCAGCGGTTAACCACCGCGGAGGCGCGACTGGTCACGACAGTCGCGATAATCTCATCGCGGTTTGCCACAGATGAAGTGTCGCGTGAGGGTAACAGTAGACAGGTTGCGCGTAACGACCGGCCACAAGTCAGGTGTTACAACTGTCATCGTCTTGGGCACATCAGGCGGCATTGCACGTGGGTAGCGTCTGGATCTCAGGGTTCCCAGGGAAACGCCAGAGGCTGGCGCCACTAATCAGGTCCTCTGAGTCGAGGTTGCCGGCCGCTGCCGAGGCCCAGTATCAGTGTGCCGACAGGGCGGAAATTGTGGCCGGCGACCGCGTGGCGATGGCCCCGTCGGCGTGTCGGGCTCAGAGCACGACACCTGAGAAGGGCCCGTACGTGCGAGTAGAGATCGGTGGTAGAGAATATTCGGCACTAATTGATACTGGTTCTACTCTTTCTCTAATTGGCAATAATGTGTACGAGGACTGCCGTAACAGGAACCTTTGCGCGCGGGAACTTGTAACTCCGCTGCGCTTAGCGACAGGATTGGCCGAAGCGCAAGGGGCGATGCGCCTTCACCTTGGCCTTGACGGCAGACGAAGGAGGCAACGTTTCGTTTACTTGCCCGGTATGTCGATTCCTGTTATTTTGGGGCAGGACTTCGTCTGTCGTGAGGGCATAATCCTGGACTTGAGGAACAACGGGTATCGTTATAGTGCGTTTTCTCCTCTTATTCTCTTTGTTACCCCATCATCTCTGGTGCAGGGAATGGAACGTTCGCTCGCTACGTCACATCAGGAGCAGGTATTAGCTGCGCGAGTCGTTCCCGGGAATGTCGAAATGATAATTGCGTCTTTCGATGGGCCCGCCGACCAACGGCGGATGCTAGCGAACGCCTTGTCCCAACACGCAGCTATATTTACCGAGAGACCGGGGCTTACGACTGTTTTACAACATAGGATAGATACAGGAGAGGCCAGGCCGTGGGGGAGTAATCCTAGACCACTAACCCAAGCAGCACGGAGTTTGGCCAGGCATTGGCCAATGTCTGGCTATGGTCTTTTGGCCAATGGCCAAAGAGTAGCCATTCATCCGCCAATGCTTAGCCGATGGCTGATGGCCAATGGCCAGTGGCCAATGGCCAGAGAAAGGCCAGTCATCGGCCAATGGCTGGCCACTGTCTGGCCACTGGCCAAAGGACCATTGCCAGCCATTGGCCAATGATTGGCCAAATCTTTCTTGCTTGGGAAGCGTAAATAAACGGGCCCTCCTAGACGCGGCTCTCGAGGAGATGCTGGACACGGGGGCGGTGCGGCCATCGCAGAGTCCCTGGGCGTTTCCAGTAGTTTTGGCGCCTAAGAAAGACGGCACCGCGCGCCTTTGCGTTGATTACCGAAGACTTAACGAGGTCACTAGAAGGGACGCGTATCCTTTTCCCTCTATTGAGTCTATAATGTATTCCCTTGGAGGCGCGAGGGTTTTCACCACGCTGGATTGTAGCAGGGGTTTTCTCCAGATCCAGGTGGCGCCACACGATGTCCAAAAGACTGCGTTCACCTGTTACAGGGGGTATTTGAGTTTACGCGTCTTCCGTTTGGGTTGTCGAACTCGCCGTCGAGTTTCCAGCGGCTCATGGACATCGTGCTGGGCGATGCGAAATTTAACTTTGCCATGGCCTACATGGATGACGTTGTGGTATTCTCCAAGTCGTTCAAAGAGCACCTAACTCATCTCGAGATAGTCTTAAGTCGAATGAGTGAGGCCGGTCTAACAATTAATCCAAAAAAGGTGCAACTGGCCGCCTCAAAGGTAAATCTCTTAGGCTTTGTCGTAGACAACGGTACCTTGAAGCCGAACGATGAGAAATTGAGGGCCATTCTCGATTATCCGCCACCGCACGATGTAAAGAGCCTTCAAAGGTTTCTGGGGATGGTTGGTTTTTACCGGAAGTTCATCCCGATGTGCGCGGAGCTGGCGCGGCCATTGAATCTGCAGCTCCGGAAAGGCTCGAGGTGGGTCTGGGGTCCAGAGCAGGGTGCTGCCTTCTCTTCTCTTGCAAGGGCAATTGCAAGCACCGCTAGCCTTCGGTTACCAGATCTTAATCGGCATTTTGTTGTGCAGACAGATGCGAGCGACTGCGGTGTCGGAGCAGTATTGCTACAGGAGCATGATGGACAGTTACGCCCTGTGGCATTCGCTAGTCGAACGCTCACACCGTCGGAACGCAACTAAAGCGTGACGGAAAAGGAGGGGTTGGCCGTCATGTTTGCTCTGAAGAAGTTCGACCTCTATTTAGACGGTACGACTTTCGTTATTCAGACTGATCACGCAGCACTTACCTGGATTCAGAGGCTAAAAGAGCCCGCAGGGAGGCTGGCCCGCTGGGTACTAACCTTGCAGCGCTACTCGTACACGGTTGAGTACCGAAAGGGATCGACCAACAAGGTCGCGGACGCGCTCTCTCGGGCGCCCCAGGATGGTGGTTGGGAGGAGGTGACGCAACCAGAGTGTAACGAGAAGCGCGGGAAGAACAGGAGGATGTCTCCGGATGCAGGGGTGAGGCCCCTCACGGACGGTTGGGAGGAGGCGAAGCAACCGGCACTCGTAGCAGCCTTAGCGCGCGGCTCGAAGGAGCAAAGGATCGTCGCTTGGGGTGAAGTGATCAGCAAGGAAGAGCTTGTCGAGGCCCAGAAAGCAGATGGTTTTTGTCAGCGGGTGTTGGGTAAACTGGCGGAAATTGTGGTTGACACCGGGAAAGCTGGCGGTCGAGGTAATGATCAGTTTGACTCATATCTGCTGGGCGAAGACGGCTTATTGCTTCGCTACATCCCAACGATCGATGAAGTGGGAGGTAATGAGTCCCTTCAGGGTGGTGATTCCCAGGAAGCTACGGAAGAGGTTTATCGGGTACTTCCACGACTCGGCTCTGGCAGGTCATGGCAGTGGCAGCAAGAATTTTCATAAGTTATGCCGCGCCGCGACCTGGCCGGGGATGAGGCAAGACAGATCCGATACGCC
>JABSTQ010004137.1:0-56190 GCA_013358835.2 Ixodes persulcatus
AAAGTGAATGCCGATTGTAGCTTTCAAGAGCTTACAAATTCAGCGAGGAAGATGACAATCAGCTCCGTTTGCCCCTAACCACACTCTTAAAAAATTGTACAGTAGTACCCTCCTTAAAGGGGTAAGCGATTTGCACTCAAGACAACCACCTTTGGAGGTAACGTTACCCTTTGCAACGAGGCTGCAAACTTACCCCCTGGTTAGGGCAGTGTTGCCATCCTATTTTTCGAAAATACCCCACGCCAACGTCCCGAAAAAACTACATTACCCTACGAATGTTAATTATTACCCCATATTTTACCCTACGAGGGAAATCTTTGTTCATGGATTATGATGGATGGATATGATGATACAGGGTAATATCAATACAGTACAAAGCGACAGGGCACGCATGCCGCACTACCTGCGTTATTCTAGAAGACCATATTTGCATGTGCGCTGTGTACCATCTTCACAACCAGTGATGTAGCGAGCGCACAGACATCCACAACAAGGGGAGGATCCAGAACTCCGTTTTGGGGGGGGCGGAAAATTGTAAGGATACTATTCTCCCATTCTTTCGTATGAATCGGGGGGTCCACCTATGTAAAATTGCCCTCCGAGATAGGGGGAGGGCGGAGGTCGACTTCGTTTGGGGGGGGGGGGGGGGGGGGGCCCCTTGGATCCGCCACTGTCCACAACCAACATGTATAGCCGATTTGCCGTAAAATTTAAAACGGGGCAACGTGGAACCAGTACTCGTTGCAACAGACAAGGCGGCTCATTACAAAAGGATCTAATCCAAGTGGTAGTTCCAGCTACCTTTATTTGCAGCATGCGCACCTTACGTCAGCGCGTAGAAAGCCCAGTTGAACAGGTGGCTGCCGGTTCTGGTGGGCTCGGGTGGTTTCACCCGCGGCGCCCGGGTTTCGCAGGTGTAACAAGAACCGCCGGATGATCTAGAGTCATCAGAAAAAAATTGTCGAGAACATGTCCACTGGAAAGATACCTCTTCTGGCTGCAAACTCCCTCTGCGGCACTCCCACCCCTCCCAACTCTCCCACTTGCTCCAGCTCCTCAATACTCTCCAACTTGGTATGTGGTGCTCTCTGTTAGCACGTCTTGCAACTTGGATATTTTCATTTTGCATAATGTCGTGGTGTGACTGCACACGGGTTGCAGAGTTCTGCAAAGCTTGCACGGAAGCTTTTTTTCACTGTGTTTTTGTTGGTTGTATTATTCTCGCCATTGAAGACACAACGTCTGAAAATACCTTACTTTTGGCGGGGAAATGGCCGGACGGCCCTACAACCCTACAATGAACCAAACGTGCCTAAAATACCCTACAAGTAGGGTAATTACCCTACGGTTGGCAACACTGCCTTTATGACCGGAGGGGAGCGTCGGCGGGGAACGCGCTTGGCACAGAGAAGGCGGAGGAGACAAATTAGCGAACTCGTTTGCGCCTTTCCACAGCCAATAGCAGCGCCCAGGCTCTGGCAGCGCCCAAACAGGTGCACCCTTGGGAGGTAATATTACCATGTTGTTGCTCCTTCGCGGCGAACTTCACCTTGTATCAACGCATTCTTAGTGTCTGCTGCGCCTGAGGAGGTAACAAGCGGAGCGCTTCTTCCCTGGCCGGGAGGAGGGTGGTAAAGGCGGTCTGTTACCTCCTTTTGGTCCCCTTTTTTTAAAGAGTTCAAATCGACCTGCGGAGATGGCATTTTTGGAGCGACCCGGTGGAGGCGGTCCACCGTTCAATATGGCAGCTGCTACAAGTTGACTAGCCGACTAATCTTTCCGAGGGCGACTCATTACTTACACTGTCCTGCAGCGGAAGGAACAGGCGACACTAGCTGGGCACTGGCAAGACTTTTAAAAACACAAAGAGGAAGCAAACTATCACTTGCATGGCCGTTGCCATGTCTTTTCTTGCTTTATTGTACGAAAAAACTACGGAAGTTTGCAGTGGTAAAAGGTAAACAACCAGTTGCGAAAAAATAGACACGCCACCTGCTTCCATCAGGTTTTTTCGTCATTCATTTTTAGAGCGAAGCTGTCCATGGCTATGTTCTGGCAGATCGTGTCCGGGGTTAGAGCGAGCGCAGACCAACATTTTTGTGAAGTTAATGCTGCCTTCCTCGAATAAAAGACACGAAGTAAATAACCAAAATAAATCGTTGAACGCGCGTGCACGATGGCTTTTGTTTTAGGCTTTTGCTTTGGAACAGTTAATGCTGCAGACGCCGGCGGCGCACGCGCGCGCCCTCCTCACGCGTGACGTCTGTCTCCCCCCTGGCATTGTGCAGTGTCGTGCGCACTTGCGCGGCCACCTGCTGAAGATCGCGCCACTGTCCTTATCAGTTGAACTTCAGACTTCACATGGGTCGCACACGTGTCCTACGTTACGAAGAGGGTCAGCTGGAGTACGAGGAGCGTCGACGCGCCCAGAAACAATAATGGGCACGCCGGCAACGTGAAACCGCCGTTGCCGCTGCTCTCCGCCCGACATAGCAAATCCCACCAGAGCGCCAGCTTCGCTGGACTTCCCTCTTCACGGGGTGGAAGGGCTCTCAATTTGTTCATGTTCTTCCTCTCAGAATCACGAATGCTAGCGCTTACAATTTTTCACGCTCCAGACCCACCTCTGCACTTGGTAGGACCCCCAGTAGTAACAATCTCGCGTAAAGAACCGATGCGTTCGAACAGATGTGACTCGACAGTCCGCACTGTACGGCGACCTCACCCCTCATGCGGATCGCCGAGTTAAAGGAACTGAAGTAGCGATCATCTGTCTACTTCTGGCTAGCTCCGTCGAATTCCGTGGATCAACTTTGACGGCGTTAGAGTTCTCCACTGGGCGGGCGCTGGAACACATTTACCGGGGGGAGATGGCCAACTTGAACTGGATCAGCAGCAGAAGACGAACGCGCCAAAAGGGGAGCGTTTGAAGCACTCGGAATTTGCGAGCGGAGCTCACCAGTGAATCGAGAAGGTGTGTCTCATCGAATTGCGAGAGTCGGAATTGGCGTGTCTGCAAATAATTGCGCTCTCACACTAAGCAAACAGTTTGCTAACGTTTTGCGTCAACACGAGAGAACCATATTTTCGTCCATCTGTCACATGGAGGGAATCGCCGGGTTCTGCGACAACTAGCTATTTTGGCCGTAACGTAGCTCGTTCGAAAGCAGTCTTGTTCAAAAGAACGTAGGACGTGAGCTTACAAATAAATAATAATATAGTGCGGGTCCATACCACATGATCGAATGACGTTTTAACGAACAGCGGTCATTCGGAACAGCGGCCTGTCAACCCACCCGTCCCTCTGCGTTCCTGCCCCTTCGCATCAATAGTCTGCGGCGGCTCATTACGAACCCAGGCAGCACACAATATTTGAGCGATATTCGCCTCAGGTTGGGAAAGTCGTGCGAGTATTGCCGATTTTTCCGTTGTATCGCGAAAATTGTGCCGGTACCATTTTGATTCTGCCGATGTCGACAGAATATCTGTTATATTGCGGCGACGCAACCATGGTATGTATGGTACACGAACCGTCCTTTTCCCTGAATATCGTTTTTGAATCGAATAACTGCGCAGTATTAGGCATTTTAGGCTGATTCGAAAATGATATTGAAAGAAAGCTGGTACCATTTTTACATGGCCGATGTCCACAGAATATCTGTTACATTGTACCGACGCAAACCCGGTAACGACGATTGCACAATATTGTTTCTTTTTTTTTTCCTCCCAAAAAGATAACTTGGAAGGGGAGAGGAGAAAGACGGGACGACACGGGTGAGAGAGAAGGCATAATAAGAGGGACAGTGATCCCAACCTTTATAGTTGAACCTCACGTGACCAGACTCGCTGGCGCCTTGGAAAGCAAACTTGGAAAGGGAGAGGGAGAGAGACAGTTGTGACGTACCCGCCTTTGGTTAATCCTTCGAAACAGGGCGCTTGGGCCCGACGCAAGCTCCGGTTAGGTGTGTGCGCGCGGGTGTGTGGGTGTGCGGGTGGGTGTGCGTGTTTCAAGAAGCGAGAGGCAACGGGTGGTGCAACATGGCAATCGCGAAATGCTTTGGAGAAGGCGCCCCCCCCCCCCCCCCCTCCCATTTCGGACGTGACAATCTGCTGGCCTTCTCCATCTCACCACGAGCAAGAAAAGGATCACGTTGCCCAAGCAAACGGAAACAGAAACAGGCGAGGGACATTCCAGCAGAGCCTCCGACTGGAAAGATCTCAAGTTCTCCCCATCTTTTCTGCGGGGAAAATGGACGACCGCGGAGGGGAACAAAAAGGAAGGAAGAACGGGGCCAGGGGCTGGGCGTACGGGACGGTGCGGAAACCAGGAGGCAGATTTTTCCTCGAACGGGACGGCCTGGATGCAGCGAGACATCGACGGACAGAGGGGATACTGACGAAAGGATGATTTTCAACGCCGAGGGAACTCGACGCGGCTTCTCCGAGACGACCAGATCTGCGAGTGCTTACCGGGTATTTTTTTTTTTGTTCGCTTGATACTACGCCATTTACGTGGATACGCGGAGCAAGTCCTGCTACGGTTTGAGTGACATGTGTGGCAACTTGGCAACTAGTCAACGATAACACTGGTCATTATCGATAGACACTCTCGCGGCAAACAGACTTCTTAAAGTTCGTGTTCAAATGTTTTCGTGGCGGATAGAGCGGGGCGTATGGATACGGTACACAGCTGAGAAACAACTTATTTTCGGGTTTTCTTGGTCATGTAGGACGCAAGCGAAGTGCTGCAGTCAATTGTTTTTGTAAATCTTGTGACAGAATGGAATCTTCTTCTTCGTCGTTATCCGCGTGCTGTTGCGTCCACATTTGTAAATATGCGTTGTAATATTTTAGTTTTTATTCCAAGGTGAATAACAAGTTTGTGAATAATGAAAGTGCGTTGTTGGTGCTTATGTGTATATTTATACTAATGTTACTTTATTGCCTTTACCGCGTTTATACTAGAATCTCAACTGTATTAAGGTATCAGTAATATTGTATACAAAATAAGTTATATTTTTTTCTAAGGCAGCTCAAGCTCATAGGGAGAAGTAAATTAGTTGACTAAATACTAAGTTTAATACCCCTGCCACACAGAAAAGTTAATATATTTTCATTAAATGGTGTGAAATTTAATCCGTTCGCGGTCTTGAGTGATTATACGAGCGTCGCAAGCTGATTTGTTGACCCCATAATGTCACTCGATCGGAAATACATTAATTTGACCATGTGCCCGGGGAATAATGCATGAATTCAGTGACTGCGCGCGAAAACAGCCGCTTACATGATCGTAAATGACACTTGTCTAGCCGTGTCCGCGCTGACTACGCCTACCTGATTTTCAACAGTGATCTGTTTTGCTGTGTCCAATCACTGCGTGTCTCGCCATTTTGGCGAAGTATTTCTGTATAAAACATGCATTCCTACAGAAATAATTGCGACTCAATGTTTTCAACTTAAATAAACACATTTTTCTATAGACATCTTATACGCATACCTCGTGCCATTTCGTACCGATTATTTAGCAATGTAATGTTTTTCCCGTGTAATAAAATGTTTTGTAGACCAGTTGCGATGTGTAGCATTCATTTTAGCTAATAAGACGCACGTTACGACGGTCGATCCACGCGCATCGCCTTCGCTTCGTCGCACGCCCCCGATGGCCTTCCGTTGCGACGTCACGAGAAGGCCACTACGGTCTTATTTCTAGGTGGTGGTGGTTAGTGTGCTGTTGGGCTGATGTTTCTATGTGCCCTGTATGTGTACGCGCTTAATGTATATGTTCAGCTGATGCTTGTGGCATGCGTAATGTATCTGCATGTGTCTATAATGAAGGCGCCAAAAAGCCCGAAGCGTGATGGTGGCGTGGGCAAATAAAAATATTTTGGAGCACATAAATTAGGCGGTATCTGTAGTCCGTTGCAACTCGAGAACGTAGGGCGGCGGTAAGACGGGTTGGGGAGAAGGAAGCAGACGGACCGCTAAAGAGGGAAGGTTTCCCCCTCTCTTCTTTGCAGCGTTCCGTCTGTTTCCTCATTTCCTGCCTGTCTTACCCTCGCCCTACCATCCAAGTACTCTGTAGATATGCGTGCGATATCTGGCGGGTGCTCGGACGACACTGCCAGTACAAAATTGAAATGCTCGACCCCCGGCGGATACTCAGCCGACGCTATAAGTACTATATAAATATATGCCCGATATCCAGCCGGTGCTCAGACGACGCGCCAGCTCGATCGACATACGCGATGCCCGGTGGGTACTCAGCCGACACTCCAAGTACTCTATAGATATACGGTACTCCGAAAACTCGATTGACCTTGGATTAACACGCGACGTCAAGCGTGCACTCAGCCGACGCTGCAAGTACTCTACAGATATACTCGGCGTCCGGTGGGTACTCAGCCTGATGGTGGCGGTACTCCAGTGATATTGTGCTGGTACTGCCCCGCTTTTGAAACGATAATGTCTGGACATCGTGTGGATGGGAAGAACCGTATATTCTGAGTATTTGCCAACAATATTGTGTGGATAGTCGCCTAATATTCTTGTGTCGCTTGGGAATATGTCAACCCACCTGGCCCAACCGTAAACGCGGCTTTTCGGCGCCCGACCATTAGCTAAAGTGTCTTTTGATGAAACTTTGGAGGTTGCTAAAACTTTGTTCAACCACCTGAGTGCCACCAGAGAACAGCAGGGTGTCTTTTTCTAACGCTTGGCCTTGAGCACGTGCTCGTTGCCTTTGGCCGTGCTTCGGCTGCGTGCAAGCTCCAGTCTCAGGAGACGCCGAGAGTTGTCGAAGTTATGCGGAGGGCAAGTCGGCTGCTTCATGCGCAGCAGTAGCGGTGACGTCAGAAAGACGCCAGAGCTCCATTTGGCTTGAATTGAAGGATAGTGCGTAGACCTTCAAAGCAAGCTGCCGTGAAGTCTACCCACTATCCTTCATTCAGGACCAATCGGAGCTCGACGTCCTGACGTGATCACAACCCCTGCAAAAGAAGCAGACGAACCTGGATCCGCATAGGAAGCTCGAGCTGGAGGCAGGACAAGTGAAGCTCCTCCCTGCAGTTCCCATCCTGTTTCTGGGTCAGCTCTGAACTCTTGCGCTGCTTTAAACATCTCTGCCCTCTCTGGCTTGCCATTTTTTGAACGGGTTGTTCCAGAAATGGTGAACGATCTCTTCATTTCTAATCAAAGCAATTGTCGTACAATTTTATTGTGCACTTTTGAGTACAGAGGAACGCAATAATATTTGATTTTGTTAAATTAGGGTAAACTGATTTTATTTTATCTTAGTAAAATACTGGAAAATCTGGTTGACCCGGTATTTTCTTATGTTCAAGAAGAATTACATAATGTTTGACTGTCAATGTATAGCTGTCCCTTTGTTTTATTTAGTGTCCATTCCTTATCAACTTTTAAGTCATGAAGTCATAGGTGGTCAAGCACTCTGTATACTATAAGAAGCTAGTTTTGCTTTTTTGGCTGACAGGTAAATATACTGTAACAACGAATTTATGTCCTAATTATACCGTTAGCCGGGCAGTGTTCATCTCTTATATTTATTCTGAGTCATTACACTACAGGGGATGAAGGCTACTTTTATGGGTGCTGTGTTCAAGGACTGATAAACTCACAGTTGTGTTATAATACGTCAGAGAGTAACAGAATGGCAGTTATTCTGCAAAAGAGTGAAGTTACCTCTTGATAAGAAAGTGATTTTAACAGCACGTAAGAGTTGTCGGTTAACCTTCAGCAGAGTTGCCACGACCCTCAATAGATAATACATATAAGCCTACTATTAGGAGTTCACGCAACCCTCACGTAAGAGTTGATGGTAACTCTACTCCGGAGTGAAATTAAAACGTTATATGAGAGTCACTTTAACACTTCGCAAGGGTCGCCAAGTTACACTAACCCAGTATTTCCTTTACTCACATTTAGTGTGCGTACAACTCAACCTGTAGAACTATAGGCTATTCCATTATTATTGTTTACGTTACTCTTCACCCCGAAGAGTAATTCCTACTCTATACAAGAGTAACCCTAACACCGAACGGGTGACTTCCGTTACTCTTCTTTGAAGTGTAGCGCTCACTCTAATCAAAAGAGGTGGATTTTGGGACATGCCAGTTACACTGCAAAAAAAGAGTTACCTTTACACTTTTCTTGGTTTAGAGTGAGTGTAAAACCGTGAACTTTTTCTGGAACTAAATTTGAACTGTTTTTATAGGTGTGAGCACCCACTTTTCTCAAATGTTGACCCAGTGGGTTTTATTAAAAATAATAGATTATGATGTAATTTCATAGATTGAAAACTTTGAATATATTAACGCAAAAACAAGTCATGTTCCGGTTCTGTCGTCTGCACTATTTCCACTAAGAAGTATTGTTAACCCCAGTACCGTCCATTTGCCTAAACCAACAGAGCGAATTTTAACAAAAGAATCTAAATTTTGTTAAACATCAAAGACTCCAGAATGGATATTGTTTTTTCAAGTCATATTATGACATGTCACCTGTCTGACCCGGCCGAAAAAAACCGCACTACTGTAGTCATCGCTGAAAAGGATGTCGGATTTTTTAGATGCCTCGTACAAAAGCGACCACTGAAATTTCGCAAATATCACAGCGCTCAAATGTGAGCTAGTAGAGAAATAGCTGGTACTTTATAAACCAATCAGGCATACATGTTCGCTGTATTGCTAAAACTGGAGAATAGGAAGAAATCATATACGTGTTTTTTGGGTTTACTTTGAGCTTTTTACGGCCGAGTGAAGCAATCCAATTGTGAAATTTTTCAAACTTTCAAGGACGCCGATTTCGTAGGGGCCGCCATAAAGGTCAACGGGGTCTTAAAGGGCCCCTGAAAAGAAAAAAAAAAAAGTTTTTTCAAAAAAGTCTGGTTGGGACACGCGTGTCAAAAATAGATTTAACGCGAAAAAAAATATTTTTTAGACCAATATTGACTGCGCCAGACGCAATTTAGTCGGTAGTCACCTTCTTTCCACTTGTTTTCTCTCTCGGCATTTCGGGCGCGTGGAGGAGAGGTACTCCCCGCCTCTTCGTAGTGGATCGGCTTGGCTGCTTGGCTGCGCCCCGTACGAGAGCTCTGTCTGCCGGTCGCACGCCGTACCGCGTCGTACAGCCGATTCACACGACGGACCGAATCGCGATTTTCGTCCGCAGACCGTGTACTAAGTGACCGGCACGTCACCGATCCCTGCGATCCGCGCCTCGTCAGCGGACGCGCGGACTGATAAAGTCGAGCGCACTTTTCACTAACGGATTTTTGGCGGGAGATTGACTTGAAAAGCGTTTAGTCTGGCAACGGTACATTGTTTTCTTGTTTTTGTTTCTGCGCGATGGAAACAAAAGTGGTGCATTGTTGTGTTTTGTGCGTTCGCTGGTTTATTTTGTCAGGTGTTTCTTCGTTCCACGTGTGAAAGGAACTGCAGAAACTTTGTCTGGCTGACGCGACGCAGGTTCCGGTACTCCTCCGGGTCCGCGTCAAGAAGCTTCCGTCAAAACTCGTCTAGCACGCCGCGATAATTCTTGCACGTCCAATCAGGATTTTGCCGAGCACGACTTCCACGACTTCTCTTGTGGCTGTGTGAACTTGAGTGTTGTGCACGAGCGCGGAGTGCGTGAAGGCATCTCCCCACTTCGCGAGCCCGAACTTCGTCGCTTCTACGCGGAACCCTTCTCGCGCAGAACCATGCCTGTGTCACTCTCATGCTTTGGGTTAGTAAAGCTAGTGGCGCTTCGCGCGAAGCCTATCACGGTGTTTTGTCTCGATCTGTACGTAACAGCGGCGTACGATTCGTTATCGCGGTAGCGAACGTCGATTTCTCTCTTGGACAACGGTGCCACGGTGCGATGTTGGAGTTTCGCGGCACTGTGGGGTGGCGACCAGGTTCGGTCCGTCCTCGCTGGCGTCTGCTCGTCGTCTCCCTCGTGTGGATGCGCTTGGGAGACAGACGAACCGCGGACATGTCGTCACGTCATCAATCAGTCCGTCGTGTGAATCGGCCATGACTAAATAACACAAGCAACAAGCCCTCTTCAGGAGGTCCTTATATATAAACGCGATAAAACTATAAAACCACCCGAGGACGCGAGACTCGTTGCAAGACGGCGACCATGACAATAAAAAAAAAATGGCGAAGCTTTTGTTTGTTGTTTTATCTGAACGGAAGTTACGATTTTGTAAAACGTTTGTAAACAATTACGACGTTCATTCGATGGATTGTTTTTTAAACCAAAAAAAAAATGTAATTCAAAAAGCGATTTCAAGAGATCACGAAGATTTTATAACCAACATCTAAGCTGTCACTCATTCTATTGGCCAATGAGCAGCTGACTTGAATGACCACCGTTACCAATGAGAAGCCGAGCTGAATGACCATGGAATTTGCGCGCAAAATTTCAAATAAATCTCTCGTCGTCAATATTGCTCTAATTTTTTTTTTTTTCGCGTACAATTCATTTTTTGACACGCGTGTCCCAACCAGACTGTTTAAAAAAAAAAAAAACTTCTTTTTCTTTTCGGGGGCCCTTTAAGTGGTTTTCCATTCAGCTTTTTCTCAAATACCACAAAGTAGATCTACCTCCCCCCCCCCCCCCCCCCCCCCCCCCCCCCCCCTAATGAAAATGGTACCTTTCAGAAAACGGTGAATTCCTTTCTGCAGAACGCTCTAACTAGTGTGACTGCATCAACGCCGTTGCCGTCGCGGTGCTATAATGATATAGTAAAGGGCTTGCAACAAATTCATGAAAAGTACTGCACGGTGTTTTCGTTCGACATTAAATATTTATACTACTCGTTTGGAATCAAGGTCACACTGACAAGTGCTAGCAGTTTTTTTGGAAGAACGTTTGATCAGGTTACACTCTCAGTCGAGCATATTGGAACGATTGTTTCTTAGAACCTTAGTGGCGTTTCTAAACTCAGCAGTGGTAGAGCATGGCAATCATAATTTTATCCAAGAACAAGGCGTCTGTATTGGATCAGCGGTAGCCCCTGTTCTTTTTTTAAATGTATATTGGGTTTCTGAAGTATTGTTGAAAAGGTATGTAGGCGATGTATTAGTGCGTTCTACAACCGTATCTCTGACGGACTCTCTAGAGAAGTTAGTTTTTTTTTTTTTTTTTTTTTATTAAAGATCTGCGGGAACGGCCGATGGACGGTTACATACTTGACCTGGGTTTTCAGCTCAAAACAGATCCAGCACTTTGTTGGGAGTACGGCAAACCCGCCATAAACCACGTCTTCTCTTCGGGAGCAGCCACTCAAAGCTTGTGAAAATATGGTTAATTAGAAACCTAATTATTGAAGCAGAACAAACGTCCTAGGTTCATTCAATAGGTTCATCTCACCATCGTCTTAAACAATCCAGGATTTTCTGGGGAATATATCTGAAGACAGTTGTTTTGTCTCCTATCTCCAAAAAAGGCAACTCAGAAAGTTAATAAAACTTCTAATCGGTTAGTTGTTACCTACTTACATAAAATGTTTCACAACAATCAAATTTGGGGGTTTTACATGAAAAACCAACGGCGGGCATCTGGCACGCCCCAGAGGAGGACCGATGTCTCATTTCGACCACCTGGGGATCTTTTGACGTACATCCAAAAACTCGGTTACAGAGCGCTATCCCACAGGTTTAATATTGGCACTGCCTTTTCACGGCCGAGACGCATGAATTACCTCACATCAAAAAGTACGACTGTGTGAAGAAACACAACGAAATATATGTAGAATGCATATCACAGGTCGTATGAAAGATATCCTTCGATTGGGGCGTATGTTATATTGAACAATCTAAACGTTTCATAGATGAGCACTTAACATCTCACAAAATATGTATAAAAATAAAGACCTTTACTCGGGTGTATCCAAACATGAAACTGAAATTAACAATGTTGTGAAACTGTGGGGGTCTACATATGTAGAGTTACGCGAAAAAGATGATCACAGGCCTTGATAATAAAATGTCCGTAACAATACTAAACCACGTGAACGTTGTTAGGAATTCTTCGTTTAGATTGGACCTTGAACTACCACGGTTTCTTGGGCTTTGGAAGGCTGTGACCTTGAGGGTCCTTTTGTTAGTTGTGGTCTGAGAGGTTAGGGTGACTTGTTCTGTGGTCTGCATTGTGATGTCTAACTTAGGTGCACCAGTGTAGAAGGCTGGAAGGAAAGAGCAGTTAGCGAAGGTTAGGGGATAAGAGAGGAGGTGGGTGTCGCGACGTTTTTTTGTGTTAATGATGTGTTACCGAAATTGTTTTTAAAGCTGTGGAAAGAGGGTGTTCGGTGTTTCCCTCTCTGGTCGGGAGGGGGGAGGGGTTACGTGCCAAACAAACGGCGGGCATCTGGATCCCTCTCTGGTTTATTTTCTCTTTGCCATGGTGCCCCATTTAAACTGGTTTTGGAAAATAAATATATCAGCAAACTTTGAGGCATTTCAGTGTATGTGTCGTCTTTACCTGCAATCTAAAAACGTACCGAAGAAGTTCTTCCAGGTAGTCGTAGGCTTTGCCTGTCCTGGGGGCAAAGAGGCCAACGCCAAGGATGATGTATCCAAATTTCTTGACGTCCCCGGCTCTATTCACTTCCTGGAGTTCTCTCAATTTCTAGACCAAACAGCAAAAAGTGAAAGACGTTTAAAACCTCGTGTAACACCGAATTAGAGCGCAGCTCTTCAGAAGGAGGAGGGGTAGGTACAGAGGGACGGGTATGTCCCTCCTCCCTCCCCTTCTTCATGTGACCCTCGTGAGGTCGCGTGACCCTCGTGACGTCATGAGTCCCGCGCGTTTCATTATGGGACATTTCCCATAATGCACCGCACGGTTTCGCCTACGGAGACGGCGACGCCGACGCCACTCAAGCCGGAAACAGGCGCCTATGAGCTGCGCTCTAAAAAATGAGACATAATTACACTCAGAGCATTCTGCGTATACACCATACCTGTAGTAAAAACTGCCTTTCTATTAGTAGATGCGAAATAATCTGGATAATACTGCCACCGTCGGAAGCCCCTTGATATAACTTTTATTCTGTGGAGTGAATTCCCAATTACTGGTAGGTTAAAATAAATCTACTAATTATGAACAAAGATATAATCTCGTTTCTTTTTTGTTTCTTATCGCATATGATGAATTTCAATGGCAGAAGTAAAATCTGAACGCCATTGCCCGTTATTCTGTATTCCGTTTGTTCTTCTCCTTTTCCAAACACTTATCCCTATTGAAAAAAAATGTCTGTGAGGCCCACTAGGATTTCCTGTGAGGGCCTGAGAGGCCTTTTAGGATATCCTGAAATGTCTGATGGGCCCACCAGGCTCCTCTACTAGGTTTGTAGAGCCCATCAAGATATCTTTTTGAGAGGTGTGTGTTCGTTCAGGGTCGTTTTAAAAGGTCTGTGTGGCCTTTCAGGGCCGTTCTAAAGGGTCTGTGAAACCCACCAGACATTATCGGGAGGACCTCGCAGAATTCATCCGAAGACGGTAGTGCGTAAACCTCCTGTGATCATCGGCAGCCCACTTCGGTGACGCGAGTGCGTAAACCAGTTGTGTCGCTCTTTATATTGGTTCAGTGTAGACGAAGCGAATATTGCTTTGATCGGGACTCATCGAGTGCAAACGATGTCCACATGTAGCCACCCATTGAGAACAGATAAAAAGTCTATCGAGCTAGCTTTATCAAACAATCTCGGCTCCAGAATTCGGCGGTGCGAATTGGCCACCCAGCGGACCAGCCGCACGCCCAACAACTAAGCAAGCCAAGCCGGTCCGAAATGTGTGACATATGCGACGGACAACAGACGGACTTATACGTATTGCTTATTTTTACTTACATTTCCTAGCACCGTTTGCGTGTATACAGCGTTCCAATATTTACGAATTCAAGGTCACCAGCGCGTGATTGTTGTTTCAGAAACGAAACGTTGAAAATGCCATTTATTGAGAAGTTGCCGGCATAAGATCGCGGCTTCCAACCTTGTCTTCGGGCTGCCGAAGATCTCTCCTTAACTTTGGGAGAGGGCGTTAGTGACGACGCAGACAACGGCATCCGGAATGCGGATTGCCCCGAAAGCAAAGTAGCCTGGTCTTACCAGCGCGCGACTGAGAGGGGCGCCTTGAAATAAGAGTCGCCGTGACATCTCCGCGTCCGGATTGGTCAATTTGCTGCCGCTGGCAACGGTCGTAGGTCGGCGGGAAAGTCTTTGTTCCTGTTGGCTATTGACGCTCGGTGAGCTCGTGCGAAGGTGCTGTTTGTGCGAATGAAGTCGATGCATTCCTGCGGCGACTTTCCTCGGCAGGTTCTTCGGGAGTTTGGGTGGCATGGTGCTGTTTTCGGTATCTGGGTGGTGCACACGGATGGCCCAACTCACCAGAAGTCGGGCGACCGAGAACACAGCCACGCTGTAGGTCGGACAAGCGTCGTCGCCCTGGGCCGAAGCCGCCAAGCGATCCGCCTCCTCATACCCTCGAGTGCCGCAGTGGGCCGGCAGCCACTGGAAGGCATTTCTCCATTCTTAGCGCTGCAACATGATCGCCGCGTTCGCCGACTCTTCAGTCAGCGGTGGTGCACGCTCCGGGCCGGCGTGCTGGGTCAGTGCCGCCTTCGAGTCGCTCAGGATTACCAGGCGGTCGGGCGTACTCTCTGCTTCAGCCAAGGACAGTGCCCGGCGAAGCGCCGCCAGCTCGGCTGTCGCGGAACGTGCAAAGGAAAGGCGCTCCGCTGCTCGTGCTCCGAAGTCTGTCGACACCGTGCTGTGGCTGTCACTGTGCGTGCGCCGTGGTCGACGAACTTGTCCATGTAGCATCGCGCCCATCCCTTGAAGTGCTCTTTGTGCTTCGGGCCCTCGAGGTCGGCGTTGAGTTCCACTGGAGCGGTGCATCTGTTCTGTTTTATTAGCTGAACTACCTTACGTCTGAGGAATATACCCAGTGGCATTGTGAGTACCTCGAAATATATATATATATTTTGCGAAAAACAACTCGGTTGTCCCGCTTTGATTTTATCACCTGTCTGCAGCTGCTTGCGCGCGGGTTTGAGTAAACGCTTTACATACATTTTGATTTGTCGCGGCTTTCCGGAAATCTGCATTTCTAAGGTATGTTGGCTAAGGGGTTATGCCTAAGGGCTGAAGTCTGATGTCTTGAAATCTGAAGTCTTTAAGTCTTGAAGTTTTGAAGTCTTGAAGTCTTGAAGTCTAAAGTCTTGAAGTCTGAAGTACTTAAGTCTGAAGTCTTGAAGTATGTAGTCTTGAAGTCCGCAGTCTTGAAGTCTGAAGGGCTAAAGTTTGAAGTTCTGAAGTCTGAAGTCTTGAAGGTCTAGTAAGGTCCCATAACACATCAAGGCTGAAAGGTCTTTTTTTTTTAAAAGGAATGAGTCATCTCCCCCTTCTCGATAGTCTCATCTTGCCTTCCGCTCCTAAGGTTTCTTTCCTCTGAACTCTACAGCAGACATAATTCGTTCTCTTCTCTTTTCTCACAGGTCCTTTGGGACACACGATTATTCTATAGCGCTGTAGTCTAACGAAGACTTTAATAGACGGAAATTAGACTTGGCCAGCTCCTTGATCAATCTACAGATCTCTATTTGCTTCAGGCAGGACATTGTACTGCTGATGTCTATATTTTGCGATCAGTAGTGTGCATGCAGTGTGTTAGGCTAACCTGCTCGCTATAAGACATGGAGCGTGCAACTGACTCGTGTGTTTAGTAATTTCTAAGCGGGTGTACTATTACAATCAACATGACTGTGAACACCGCACCGCGTGGCCTGCGGTACTATCAATGCCCCCTGTCGAATGCTCCGGAAAGCTTGGACGCAAGGGATTTCGAGACAGCTAGACTCCTGCACCCTTTGCGACGCCCTTCTCTTCCGGGTCGTCCGCAGGAACCGACCATGGCCTCCGCAATGGACCCCATAAATGTGACGTCACCGCTTCAAACAAACCGCTGCTAGGGCCCTCGTTATGGTAGAATCCATTGAAGTTGATTTCGATTCGAAAGAACGTCCCCAGGAACCCACCTTGGCCTCCGCAATGGACCCCGTAAATGTGACGTCACCGATTCAAACAAACCGCTGTTAGGGCCCTCGTTATGGTAGAATGCATTGAAGTTGATTTCGATCCGAAAGAACGATAGTTCAAAAATTGGACGTGAAATTTAAGCGTCTTAAAATAATAGATATAAGGAAGTCTAGATTTCAAACTTACCACGGTATAAGTTTGCTGAGAATCGACTTTTCCTGAAATATTTGTGACGCCTTGTTGTTATCGAGAGGTTTCGACATGCCTGCTGCAGACGACAAACGTGACGAATGCTCGCCGAATGACTGAAGTATGCCGACTGCAACAGTTTGAATCGTTTGCACAATGGTGTGATTTCGATTTTATAAATATTTGGAACATGGCAGCTAGGCCTAAGGAAACTCACCGGGTTAATAAAAACGACGTGTATTTGCGTGCAATACGGTACTGCCTGACTTGATTCATCTCACGCAAAAAGATCTGCTCGCAAGAAGACGAGAAAAAACATATGTTTAGAACATGAGATCAAAGCAGCGTCAGCCCACTTTTTTCTTTTACAGTTTACGTGCGTTATAATGATGGAATGATTATTTTTATTCCAACCTAAGTTGTTTGAGACCACAAACTTGTTTTGATGCTCACAACATCGGTGCGTGTTATGTACCGTACTGCTTGTAATCATCACACAGAAAAAAAACATTATATTCGTTCGTCAGTTTAAGGTAAGAGCCCAAATAGCCCAGGAGCTGAATAATTTTATCGGGTAATTTATATTGTCGCGTGCATGACAGAGAAGGAATTGCTTCTCCTTACAACTAGAAGATTCGCGTTCAGTCTTACACCGATTGTAAAAAATAAAGAGGCCAGAATGTCCTTGCCTAGCCTGTCTCGAACATTCTAGGTCAAATCTTCGTGATGCAACGCCGTGTGTAAAATATAAAGAGACCAGAATGTCCTTGCCTACCCTGTCTTAAACATTCTAGGTTGATTTTTCGAGATGCTGAGTGTAGCGGATAAGGAGTCGAGCGTGAGGTTTGCCGCTCACTCAGGTTCTCCCGACGACGAGGCAGATTCACTCTCGCTCCAACCAGCTGTCACGTGAACGCAGCCACCTACGCTGCTGCTGTTTCGACGTAATACTTCATTTGTCAATCCTTCACCCGACTTATCGCAAAGATTAGCCACCCACATGATGTCCCCATGGCCGTATAACGTACCTGCACAAACCGCATTAGTGCATCTTTAACGGATTGTTCGTAGTAACCATGTGGCGAATAAAAACTTTCACCCGATATATATATATATATATATATATATATATATATATATATATATATATATATATATATATATATATATATATATACAGGGTGTTTCAGAGAACGCAGGCTAAATCGGTCCAGCGAAAACTACTCATCGCAACGAAAAAAGGCTTGTGGAATTTTGGTCCTGGGCCAGGGGCCCATTTAGGAAAACTATGAAAGTCCGGTATAATTAAGTTGTTAATTATTTTTGCGTAATTACCTTTTTTTAAAAATTCTGTTTAAGGGCATGGTTTAAACTAGAAAATTGCTCAGCATCATCGAAAAACACTAAATCAACAAATTGCAAAACGATAGAATGCACGCGAAGCAATTTACGGCTTTCTGAAAAGCCGCACAAATTCGACCGATTTTTAAGTTTTGGTGTTCTATCGGAGCGCATCTCGGCCCCGGCGGCTCCGCGCCCCGTGGAGAGATAGTGCAACTAACCTCTGCTCCGCTGTCATTGCACGACGCAGCAGAGTATTGTTGCACTATCTCTACACAGGGCGCGGTGCCGCCGGTGCCGAGATGCGCTCCGATAGAAAACCGAAACTTAAAAACTGGTTGAATTTGTGCGGTTTTTCAGAAAGCCGCAACTATCGATCTGCAACTTGTTTAATTAGTGTTTTTCGATGATGCTGAGCAATTTTCTAATTCAGCCCATGCCCTTAAGCACAATATTAAAAAAGTTAATTACGCGAAAATAATTAACAACTTAATTATCCGAGACTGTAATAATTTTTTTTTTAAATGGGCCCCTGGCCCAGGACCAAAACGCCAAAAGCCTTTTTTCGTTGTGATGAGTAATTTTTGCAGGAGTGATTTCGCCTGCGTTCTCTGAAACAACCTGCATCTATATTGTTACGGGCTCATTGGAGTCAACTTTAGTCGTGGCCGACGGAATGCCGCATTACGTTCAAAAGGGCACCTTTCTACTCCTCGTCTTCCTCTTCGTCTGCCTCTAACACTCTCCCCCTCCCCCTTAAAAGAGTTATCACAGTACAAAAAGCAAGTCATCGGCACTATGGTTCCCACAGTTCACTGACCCGGGGAAGAAGGAAGAACACTGGTGCTTGGGATGTACATTTTGAGGTGATGCACATGAGCTGAAAATGTCCTGGTCTTTCGCGAAGTTCCCCAATCTCGTACTTTATAGGTTAGGGGTCCAATTGTCTTAGTGACTTCACAGGGACCCCTATACCCAGGAAAAAAACTTCTGCGCGCGACCTTCCTTTCGTTGTTCCCTCTGAACCAGAACCAAGTCACCCGGATATAGACATGGTGTCGATCCAGGAGCGCTGTATCCGCACGCTGTTGGGAATGTAATATAGCCATTCTTGCTCGTTCTCGTGCGTCATCCAGGCGGTGCTGAAAGTTATTTTCAGCAAAATCGCCTTCCATATTCCGCCACGTTACAGACGATGAGCATTCCTGAGGAAGCACCGCCGTTCTACCATGAACAAGTTGATATGGTGTATAAGTTGTGCTTGACTGCTTCACGGTATTCATCGCGAACGCGGCATAAGGAACAAAAGATTCCCAATCAGTGTGTTTGACATTTACGTACGGATGAAGAATTCCAGCAATCGTTCTGTTAGCTCGCTCAACCAAACCGTTCGTCTGTGGTCGAAAGGGAGCTGCTTTAGCATGAGTTATGCCTTGAGATGCTAGATCTTATAAAAAAAAGGCAGATGTAGAAGCTGTACCTCGGTCAGTGATGATCATCCGTGGCATTTCGTGTCGCAGAAGAAGCTGGGTTCTAAGGAACCGCACCACTTCTTCGGTGTAGGTACTGGCCACGGGCCATAACTCTACCCACTTGGTAAGATGATCTACCGTCACTAGAATGAAGCGGTTGCCGTCCGATGTATGTGGAAAAGGTCCGAGGTGATCGACTCCCCACACCTTGAGTGGAGCCTCTAATGGTGGGATAAGGTGAAGTTCACATGGTTGGTTGTAGTTGCTGACGTGCGTTGCTGACATTGTGAGCAAGAGGCCACGCAGCTTGCGACGTCCTTTCGAAGCCCGGACCACCAGTACCTTTCTAATATTTCCTGGAAAGTTTAGTCACGGCCTAGATGCCTCGCCGTAAGGTCGTCGTGGCAAAGATGCAGTACCACTCCGCGTAGTGAAGATGAGACAACTGGCACCCAATTTTTAGTGCTGGAACTACGACGGCAAAGTAACCCGGCACGAATCTGGTACGCTGTATGTAGACGATCAGTCGTGGGCGGTTCGTCAGTCGTTTGAAGTCGAGACATGATGTGCGGAATTTCACAATCTTTTTCCTGGCCTGCGTTCAAATTAAATGCAGGCACACAAAAGCAAGCGTCATGGTAAGGAGAATCCGGTATGTTCTTCATCGAATGGCGCGATAGAAAGTCTGCATCTTGGTGTTCTTTGCCACTCCGATGAACAATTGTGAAGTTATGCTCCTGTAGTAAAATTGACCAACGAGCCAGTTCGGTCGTCAGATCTTTCTTGCCTTGGAGCCATGTCAAGGCTGAGTTATCGGTCACAACAGTAAAGTGTCATTTGTAGAGATATGGCCGGAACTGTTGCACTGACCAGACTAGTGCAAGACACTCAACTTTTGAAGAATTATACCACTGTTCTCCGTCACTCAGACGACGCCTTGCATATAAAACAACACGTTGCGTGTCGTCGTCATCTTGTTGCAACGAAACAGCACCCAGTCTCTCTCCACTGGCATCTGTGTGAAGATAGTTCGCCTTAACAGGGTAAAGTAGGCGATAATTGGGGTACTCAACAAGGCACTCTTCAGATCTTCAAAGGAAGCTTGTTCCTCTGCTGTCCATCGCCAGGGTACATTCTTGCGTAGCAACCGGGTCATTGGAGCCGAGAAGCGCGCATAGTCAGAAGTGAATCGGCGAAAGTATGATGCGAATTACTGGAAACTTTTTACCTCATTTAAAGATGTTGGAACTAAATACTCTGCGAAGGCTTGAAGCTTGACAGAATCTGGTGTAACCCCTCGTTTCGATACTTCTTTATACCCAAAGTAATACTTTTCTGGTTTCAGGCGCAGATTGGCAGAGGTGAGCACATCCAATACTGATGTAGTCTTTGGAGGTGTTCATCGAATGTGCTTCCATACATAATTACGTCATCAAGATATACGAGTGCCACGGTCCACTTCAGGTGGCCTAGCGCCCTGTCCATTAGTCTCTGAAATGTCGCAGGTGCATTACACAGCCCGAAAGGCATCCTCGTAAACTGGTAGAGTATATCCAGAGTCAAAAACGCAGATTTCTCTGCATTCTTGGGGTCCAGCGCAACCTGCCAGTATCCTGACAGGAGATCCGAGGTGGCGAAATACTCTGATCCCTGTAGTCGATCCCCGGCATCACCCAAGCGAGGAAGGGGGTACAAATCCTGTTTCGTAGGGCCGTTAAGTTTTCTATAGCCAACACAAAACCGGATAGCACCATCTTTTTTTTCGAACGAGCACCACCGGAGAGGACCATGGGCTTGATGAAGGAACGACCACCCCTTGTTGAATCATGTCATTACCTTCCGTTTGAATAACATTCCGTTCGGATGGAGCAAACCTACGCTGCGTCTGGTGAATAGGTCGACTGTCCCCAGTGTCGATGGAATGCTCGACTAAAGACGTGCGGCCGAGTTCATTTGGAGAAAGCGCGATGCAGCCAGGATGACGCTGAAGGAGCTGTCGAAGCGTTGTCATCTGTTTAGCGTCGAGGTCAGGATTAACATTAAAGTTTTCCCACGGAAGACTGGGAATGTCTACCTGTAAGTTGAATTCAAGTGCGACTGCATTCACCTGCACTCCAGGGCAGGAGGTATGGGCGGTTCCGACTTGTTCCACAGGTTTTAGCGTTATGTCGTTCAATTCAATATTTACAGCCAAGATGACGACGTTTCCCCACAGAGAAGATGCCAAAGTGTGGGGAGAGGCAAACTTGTGTCCAGGTTTAGCATGAAGGAGAGGTTTGTAAATGACGTTGTCGGGAGTATTCACTGGAACCCACGCAGCAGAGCTCAGGGTTATGGTGACCGTTTTGCTCAGGTGGACGTTGCTTGTCACGGGTGTGATACTTGCTGTTTCAGTGGAAAGTAAAGCTCGACGCACTTACTGGACGTGGTTTAGCGACTTGTTCCGAAGTGCAGTTGTGCCATTCCATACGTTGAAGATAACGCGAGCGGCACCAAGATGTAGCTTGTGCCTTGATGATAACTTACTGTGATCAATTGTCGATGTTGCGATTGTGTTGTCTTTTGAATCCGGAAACTTATTGTTAACAAAGTTATTTTTACGGTACGACTCGTAGCCAAGCACTACGGGCCAAACAGAGCTCTCGAGCACCACGAACTCCACTGGTGATGTACTCTTAACTATTTTCACTTACAAAGTGAGAATATCCAGAGTGTGAATTGCAGTAACGTTCACAGTGAACAATCTAAGTGACGTCGGACGAAGACGTGCGTCTGCTGGAACCAGGGATGATGCCAGAACGTTCACTGCTGCTCCAGTGTCAAGAAGAGCATCTTGGTATCGAATACATTCGATCCAAACAGTAAATTTTGGAACCAACGATTGGTTGCTTGCCACTGACGTCAGGGAAAGTTTTAGGCGAGTTACTGAGGAAAGCAGCATGCTCGCTCCACCGTTAACCTTGGAAGCTTGATCACTGGCCTCAGACCGGGCTGGTTGTTATAGAGGATTGTATTTCTTTCTACCATGCCGCCTTTTTGGCGCCGAAGATAAGGCAGAAAGTGGTGATAATGGCTCTTGTAGATGCCTAGCCCTTTGCACGAACTCTGTGGCCCTTTGAGCGGTTACCGCTTTAAGCGCTTGATCCAAGGCATCTTTGACGTTTGTAGTTCGTGAAAAACGTACAAATACTTGAACCACTCGATCAGGTAATGCGTCTACAAAAGCGGAGGTGCCAATCTTATTTTTTTGCGTCTGTTAGGGCTCCAGGATGTGCCTTGACAATCAAGCGCTGGATGTCGGCAGCCAGCTCCTGAAGGGTTTCGTGAGATCGCTGATGGTGTAAACTTAATTCCAAGCTGTGCACTTGCTGGAGATGTCGATCTCCTAAACGTCACTCCAGTGCTCCACGTAGAGCCGGAATGATAGGCGGGTACTATCGAATTGGAAAAGCACGTCTAGAGCTGGTCCTTGCAACTGGGAGTCGAGCGCGTGAACTTTGTTGTCTTCCGTCGAGCCGTTGGCTTGTGCAATTATTTCAGCCTGGTACAGATAAAGATGAACAGGTACGCTGCCGTCGAAGCGTTTTAAGTTCAGTGACGAATTAGTCCTTGCACGGGTACCTCGGTTCATATTCGTCAAGGGGCTAACTGTTGAAACGATCTCACCTCCATCCAGAGCCGGCGGACAGGTGTTGAGGTCATCTACAGAAATCCCCACAGCGGAACTTTGTGGCCCATTGATGTTACTCGAAAAAATATTCAAGCCAGTTTGAAGGCGTTCTAGCGGCGGTGGAACGCTCATGGAGAAGCCATTTTCAGCTGCTCCCTGCGGAGTGTTGCTGGAGTGCGACGTAACGTGCAGTGAATTCGCCATCGAAGTGTAGAAGTGATCCCACAGCTGCCACCAAAATGTTACAGGCTCACTGGAGTCAACTTCAGTACCGGCTGACGGAATGCCACTTAACGTTCACAAGGACACCATTCTACTCCTTGTCTTGCTCTTCGTCTGCCTCTAACAATATATATATTATATATGTTTATTTTTAAGCTTTACAAATTCGTTTAAAAAATCCGTGAAAGTTTCACTGATGTGGTTTGTGCAGGGTAGTTATACGGCCAAGCGGACATTATGTGGCAGGCTAATCTTTGCGATAAGTCAGGTAATAGTTAAAATTTGTTAATGAACTTTTTCATTAATAAAAATTTACATATGGTTCAAAATAAACACTTATTGAGCGTCATCGAAAACCACTAAATCAGCTCTTTTTAGAACGACTGGAACCTCATGGGAAACTCGGGGGCGCGCCAAAGTTACCACTCGTGATGAGATTATCATCGCGTTCCGCCACTGCTAGCTTTGCGCCTGCTTCACGAGTGGTAACTTGACGACGACAAGACGTTGAAGAATACCTCCGCCGGTCGCAATCCCCAGGACCGTCTCCCAGCCGTGGTTTCCGATCGCCGTCTCGCCACCGCCCAGCATCGCCTCTACGCAGATCCCGCCGTTAGATCTTATCTGCCATGTCCCGCCGGGAAAACTGAGTGCGGCGACCCCTGGAGGTTGCGTTGCCCCAGACCGACGACGTAAACAGCCTCCAAGAACGACGGAGACATCCTACTCTAGCGACGGCAAGCATCGGAACGACGATTCTGCAACTGTGCCCAACAACATAAACGTTGTCATCAGCAGCCACGACGCGTCGGCACTCCTGGACACCGGAGCAGGTTACTCCGTTTTGAGGGGAATATCTCTCGTTGCCTTCGGAAAGTCACGATGCCTCAGGCGGCCCGCAAATACGCACCGCCGGAAGACACCTCATTACGACTTTTGGGACGCGGACTGCTCGCGTCGAAATTCACGAAGAGACCTGCTCAGTTCAGTTCGTCGTTCTTCAGGACTGTGCGACAGGCGTCATCCCCGGCATGAACTTCCTGTGTGAGGACGGTGTCATGATCGACCTTGGAGCGAACAGGTTGACGCTTCGAAAGCTTGTCCTAATTCCGTAGGGATCCAAAACGACGCCAGCAGCCGCCCGAGTCATGGCGGACTACGTGAACCTGCCGCTGCGGTCAAGTGTTTTTGTGCCGGTCGTGACCGATGCAGTCGCCTTCGGGGAAGTTCTTCTGGAAGGCAACGTTACACTGCTTTTCAGAAGATAAATAGGCGTCACAAGGGGCGTAACAGAGCTGCAAAATGAACGCACTGTGATCCTCGTGAAGAACTTTTGACAAGAAGCTCAGCACCTCACAAAAGGGGCCGCTGTAGGACACGTCGAGGAGCTCAGAAACGCCACCGAGATCGCCGCGATCTCGGATCAGCCCTCGCTATCTCAGCAGAACAGTACGCCGCCGCCGCAGCTCGACGTTAATCCCAAGCCAAGTGCCACGGAACGACGAAAGCTCAAAGACCTCATAGCTGAATTCAGACACTGCTTTGCGTCGACTTCAAAAGTCTGGCCAACAATAGTTGCCAAACATCGCATCATTACCAACGAGGATGCGCTCCCTGTGCATCGGCCGCCGTACCGGGTCTTCCCAATAGAAAGAGTAACCATTCATGAACAAGTGCAAGAAATGCTCAACGATGACATCCTCCAGCCGTCAAGCAACCCGTGGGCCACTCCCGTCGTACTTGTGAAAAAAGATGGAACGCTTCCATTCTGCATAGATTACCGGCGGCTCAACGCTGTGACAAAAAATACGTGTGTCCGCTCCCCCGCATCGACGACACACTGGACCGGCCGCGCCACTCCCGATACTTTTCGTTGGTGGACCTCAAGAGTGGCCAATGGCAGATCGAGGTCGACAAAAGGGACCGAGAGAAGACTGCCTTCGTCATGCCGGGTGTACTGTACGAGTTTAAGGTAATGTCCTTCGGACTGTGCACGGCGCCGGCAACGTTTCAGCGTTTTATGGACACCGTACTGGCAGGCCTCAAATGACAGAGCTGTTTTGTTTACATTGACGAAGTCGTGGCATTCTTGGCCAACTTCGACAAGCACTTGCGACGCCTTCGGGCCGTTCTTCAAGCACTCAGGACCGCCGGAATCACCCTCAAGCCGACAAAGTGCCGGTTCGAGGACCGCCGGACTCACACTAAAGCCGACGAAGTACCGGTTAGCCTACGGCGAACTGAAGTTCCTCGGTCCCGTTGTGAGCAACGAATGTGTCTGTCCTGACCCTGAGAATCCTCGCGTCGTAGCGGCATTTCCCCCGCCCACCGACAAAAAGGCCGACCGAAGATTTCTGGTAGTTTGCGCGTACTGCCAGCGGGTCGTGTGGGATTTCACCAAGCTTTCTGCGTCGCTCACGCACCTCACTAAAGACGCGGTGAACTTCAGTTGGGAAGAACAACAACAGGTATTAGACGAGCTAAAGCGACAACTCCAATCGCAACCGATTCTTGGCCACTTCAACCAGTCAGCCTAAACAGAAGTTCACAAGGACCCCAGCAATGAAGGAATTGGAGCAGTACTGGTTCAACGACAAGAGGGTACAGAGCGCGTGATTTCCTACGCAAGTCGGACGTTGTCGAACGCGGAACAAAATTACTCGACGAACGAGAAGGAATGTATTGCCGTCATCTGGGCGATCACGAAATTCCGCCCGTACTTATACGGGAGCCCTTTTTGAGTGGTCGCCAACCACCACTTGCTATACTGGTTAGCGAGCCTGAAGGGCCTATCGGGACGCCTCGCCCGATGGAGCCTGCGACTTTAAAAGTACGACGTGACCGTGGTCTACAAGTCAAACCGAAAGCACAGCGACGCCGACTGCCTATCCAGAGCCCCCGTCGAGTCAGCTACCGGCCGCGCCGTAGACGACGACGACGACGATCACTTTTTTGGCGCAGTGAGCGTTGACGGCATGACAACGCTCCAGCGGGACGATCCTCAGCTGCGCGCACTGATCGACCACTGGGAGTGACGAGGGGGTATCATTCCTCGCGCTTTCTTACGTGCGACGGAAGAAGCCGCCACCGAAGCCCGCAGGCCTCCTTTCAGCCGATCGCGTCTCCGACTGCCCGGTTCTAGGATATTCAAATGGATTTACTCAAATTTTTCCCGCCGTCGAAGCAGCGAAACCCTTGGATAATCGTGGCAAATGATTATCTTACCCGGTACGCTGAGACAAAAGCACTCCCGTCGGGAAACGCTGTAGAAGTAGCCAAGTTCTTCGTCGAGTCCATCATCCTCCGACATGGCGCTCACAAGTCATAATTACGGACCCAGCCTCATCGTTCATGACACAACTGATACAACAGATACTCCGCCTGAGCCACTCCGCCCACCGTCGAACAACGACATACCACCCGCACACCAAGGGCTGACTGAGCAATTAAACAAGACCATCGCCAACCTGATCTCGATGTACGTGACGCGGAACACAAGACGTGGAATGAGGCGTCGCCCTATGTCACGTTTGCGTACAATACAGCGGTCCAAAAGAAACTACTGGGATTTCACCATTTCATCTGGAGCATGGCAGGAAGGTGATGGCGATGCTGGACGCCATGCTGCCTCACGACCGGACGGACGACGGCACCGACGACGCCCAGATGGTAACCCAACGGGCAGAAGAGGTACGCCCACAAGCCCGCCTTCGAATAAAGGACCACCAACGTGTCGACGTTGGCCAATATACCTTCGTCGCTACGACATGGAGTTCCAGTCCGGTGGCGGGGTGGGGTGTAAACGCCCATTCGCCACCGCGGGCTCAGCGAGAAGCTGTTAAAGCGCTACTTTGGACCCTACAAGGTCATTCGCCGCCTTGGGTACTTAAACTACGAGTTGCTCACCGACGGAACCCGATAATCAGGACTCCGGAAGCCACGATCAGAAGTGGTCCACGTATTTCGACTCAAACCGTCCTACGCGCTTTTCGATTGTGACCCTGCATGTTATTTTGTCTCTCCGTATTAGTGTTTTAGCCACTTTTGTGTTACTTTCGCCTGGCATCGGGACGAGGCGCTTTTAAAGGGGGGGTGGGGATAATGACGCGCGCAGAGCCAAACAAACAACGTTCGGTCACGGAATTCTATACTTTGTTCCAGCTTGAGTCCATACTCAACCGATGCTACAAGCTAATGGGACCAATCAAGCGGCGATAAAGAGCAAGTCACGTGGCCTTTAGGATTAGTTCAGAGATAATAGAACACGTACGAAAACGGAACGAACACCATGATGATCCGCTTTTGATGCTGTCTGATTGGTCCAACCAGCTCGTAGCGTTGACTGCGTCTGGACTCAATGTGAAACGGAGTATAAAAGATTCGCGTTTATGCTCTCTTGGACGTAACTTCTTTCTTTTCGTCCTAGTTTCTTGTTCTTGAAAGTGCTTGTGCTCGATGCTCGAACATTCTGTGCATAAGTTTTATGAAGCCGAGGCACATTAGACAAGGAACTGCCCGTGACCTTGCCGAGTCAGTCTCGCTCCCGCTTGCTGTAACGCTGCCAAATCGCCGCCCGCTTTTCTGCTGTCTCGACGCTCGTTTTTTGTTTTGTTGTGCACAGGTTCGCGGATTAAACCTTTATTTTCAGTTTACATTTGTCGTGCTCTTTCCCATCCTTGACAATGTAAAGAAACCATGAGACTTTTCAACAAACGCGCTGCGGGCAGCGCTCGTGTCGCGATGCAAATCTTCGACACCGCGACGCTCGCTGCAGTCTGCAGACGAAAAGAGCAGACGAGTCGTTTTCATCGCAACTCTGCAGCCCTTCGCTCCCTCCCGGCACACTTCTGCTTCCAGCAACCATAGCAACGGTTTGTTTAGAGTGGAGCGCCATGTTGTGACGTCATCACTAATGTTGTCAATTTGTCGTACACACGCACAGCATTTCATGCGTGCGTTTCAGGGCAAACATTTGTAATATTCGTTCAAGCAGCAAGGTGGTTGATTGGTTATCGCAAGATAATAACTCGGAGCGACGCGGAACTCACTGCGAGAAAGTTTGCGGTTGATTTATGCTGTGTCATTGTCATCATCCTCATGACAATGATTGCGCCGTGGCCGCGATCGAAGACGAAGAAGATTATGAAGAGGACGAGGTGGGGGGCGCGCGACCGAGCGGGAAAGTTGGAAGCAGAGCACAAACCGCAACGGTCGGCCTGCAGATCGCTCAACAGCTGCCACGGTCAGCAAAGTGCTGAGTCTAATTGTCTGGTCGACGGAACTTTCGCTGGACTTTGACACGTGGGGCTGCCATGCACAGATCCTAGCCAAGTCTGCGATACGACCTCCAACCATCGAGGCGAAGGCAACCGCCCTCACGAGGACGCCACGGAGGACTCGTGAGCCGAGATTCACGTTATGTGTCTATGACTTGAGAAAACATTAATTTGTGCTGAGACGCCTGCAGATATGTCTATTGCATTTGTTTTCTTCTGCTAAATGGCTCTTCCGTTTCTGGCGGTTAACTTTTATCTTTCCTTCTCATATTAATTATTCCGCTCCTTTAAACAATATAACGCGTTTCTCATTCCCGCAATTAACATGGTCTTTGTCTTCCTCTTTTCCCAACGGGCGTGACAATTTGGCGAGCCTGCCAGGATATAAGCCCACTTATTATATCACGCTTGTTTGGGAGAGCGGGAGCACTGTCATGGCTAGTTCCGGCATTGTAGAAACGGAGAAGCTGATGGCGGTCGGACGAGAGCTAGGTTACGTTGGGGAAGAGCTCAGGAACTGGGTCGAGCGAGAAAATAATTATTTGAGAGAAGAGCGAGCACAGGCGCGCGAGGCGGCAAAAGAAAAACATCAGGCGAAAGAACGCGCATGTCAGGCCGAAGCCATCGGACTAGACAAAGAACGCGAGATTTTAGAATTACGCATCGCGGCTCAGGAAGGAGAAACCCGCGTAGCACGAGACGAGGGGGCCCGAAGTAAATCAGCTGGGCCAAGTCACCGAGCAAGCGCTCATAAACTTATTCCTCAATACAACAAGAAGCGCGACGACCTCGACGCTTATTTGCAAAGATGTGAGCGTACGGCGACAGGTTTAGAATGGCCACAGGAGAAGTGGGCAACTACCCTGAGTTTATGTTTAACGGGAGAGGCATTGAGCGTCGTTGATCGAATGACTCCTGCGGACGCGATGGATTACACCAAGCGGAAGCTGGCGCTGCTCCAGAGGTTCCGATATACCAAAGAAGGCTATCGTAAGAAATTTCGTGATGCGAAACCGGGAGACGGAGTAACCAGACGATAGTTTGCGACGAGGTTGGCCGGATATTTTATACATGGCTGGAAGTTGCAGAAGTGGAGAAGAGCTTCGTGGCGCTACGCAAGACGATGCTCGTCGAACAGTTTATTACAACATTTTCCAGGAAGCTAACGGTTTTCTTTAAAGAGAGGGACTGCACGACGCTAGACGATTTGGCAGGAAAGGCTGACGTATATCTTGAGGCGCAAGTTCAACCGAGCTATGTAATAGCGAAAGGAGACGAACGTGAGTCTAACACCAGCATGAGGACATCCGGTAACACGTTCAAGGAGGATGTAAGGAGAACTCTCCGATGTTTCTCGTGTAACAAAATAAGGCACAAGGAAGAGAACTGCCAAGACGACCTACGTGTTGGCACTGTGGGAAGCCGGGGCATAAAGCTGAGAGATGCAACCTGAGGTCTGGGGATAAGCCCCAAGTTTCTTGTCTATGGACAGCATCGGATGAAAGGCAAGGGGAACCGGGCGATTCCTACATTACCCTGAAGACTGGAGGCATGATTCCAGTTGTAAATGCAGCCGTTGGACAAACACCCAAGTTCTTAGTAGAGAACATGCCTGTGGTTGAAGGTCGTGTCGGAGACAGAAGTAAACAGTGCTCCGGGACACTGGCTGTAATACCGTAGTTGTGAAAAAGAGCCTAGTCCCTGTCGAGTGCTACACTGGCAAATCGAGCCATGTAGTTTTGCTTGACCGAACCGTAAAATACCTACCAGAGGCTGAGATATTTGTTAAAACACCTTTTTTTCTCTGGAAAAGTGTCGCAAAGTGTATTGACAACCCACTGTACGATTTAGTTCTTGACTACATCCCCCAGGCAAGAGAAGCGCACGAGCCGGACCCGGACTGGAATTGCGACCAGCAGAGGAGCAACGAAATTCCACAGCAGACCGAGCACGTGGGTTGCGAGGACAAGGAAGAGCAGAAAATCGAAAATAACAGAACCGAGTCAGCAGGACACGTCCCAAGTAGTCACTCTACAATTCTACATGTCAACGTCGCCGGACTTGGACAGGCGAAGAACTGTAGCAATAAAGGACAGGCACTCTTGAACGTACGACAGGTTCCAATCCTTGAAACGACAGCAGAGGAGCTCTTGAGGGAGCAGAGGAATGACCCATCAATAAAGAAGTGCTTTGATAACGTGGGAAAGGTGATAAGGAAACACAGATGCCGCACAAGATATGACATGGTGATTCGAAACAACTTGATCATCCGAAGCTGCGTGTTCGCCACTGGGAGAAGCATTGAGCAATTAGTGCTCCCAACGAGATACAGGCCAACTGTGTTGTCTATGGCACACGATGGCATTATGTATGGACATCAAGGTGTGAAAAATACGCTTGCATTGGCGACAAAAGAGTTCATCTGGCCCGGGATTCAGAGCGACATCAAGCGGTATGTTCGCTCGTGCAACTTCTGCTAACGAACAGTTCCAAAAGGAAGAGTGGGCAAAGCACCTCTGGGGATCATGCCTACAATCGACAAACCATTCAAGCGAGTGGCAGTTGACATCATCGGGCCAATTAAAGGCCTGTTCACACATGCTGCGGAGCGCTACAAGCATAGCGCTGACCTCGCGCTAAGCGCGTGCTGACGGAAGCATTCACCTGCTTTGTATCGCACCATCAAAACTGTTGCTCATGGCAGAATATAAGTAGCTGACAGCACGTGAGAAGCGCTACATCAGCGCTTCGCTGCATGGGAGAACCGGCCTTAAACCAACAGCAAGTTCGGGCAACATATATTTTGACGATGGTGGACATGGCCACAAGGTACCCGGACGCTGTTCCCTTGAGGAACATTGGGACAGAGCAAGTGGCAGAAGCGCTTTTAGAGATGTTTGCCAGGTACGGCATTCCATCAGAGGTCCTTAGCGATCGAGGCTCCTTCTTCACCTCATATCTCATGAAGGAGGTGAGCAAACTTCTTTCTGTGAAGCGTCTACTGACCGCCCCTTACCACCCGATGTCGAATGAACTGGCGGAGAGATTTAACGGGTCCATCAAACAGATGATGAATCGAATGTGTCAGGAAAAGCCCAAAGACTGGGATAGGTACCTTCCGGCATTGCTATTTGCCCACAGAGAAGTCCCGGAAGCAAGCCTGAAGTTCTCACCTTTTGAGCTGCTCTATGGGCGGAAGGTGCGTGGACCTTTGGCCATCCTCAAGGAGGTATGGTCGAACGAGTCTCTCAAAGCTGACCTCAAGACGACCTACACCCATGTCCTAGAATTAAGAAATAAACTGGAAGGGACATGCGAGTTGGCTCACCATTGTTTGGAAGAGGCCAAGGGCAAGTACAAAAAATACTACGAGAAGAAGAGCGTCAACCGCCAACTGAGACCGAGGACTTGGTTTTCATTCTACTTCCAAGTGATCACAATAAACTGATCATGCAATGGAAGGGGCCCTTTGTAGTCTCAAGCAGGAACACTGAAGTCGACTACGAGCTTGATGTTGGCGGAAGAAAGAAAGTATTCCACGTGAATATGTTAAAACAATATGAAGAAAGCCAGGAGTACGGGATAAACCGGCGGAGTTGCGGCGCAGCGACGCAAGACTTCAGCGAGAGGACCTTTTCCGGAAGAAACACTACAGAACAGTCTTGGCAAGATGTCGTCGTCAACGAAGACTTACAGGAGAAGGAAAATGACGAGGTATGGAGACTGATTGAACAATACCACTTGGTGTTTTCAAATCGACCCGGCCAGACCAACTTGGTTACGTGTGACCTGAAACTGACCATTGAGGAATCAGTCTGGGTGAGACAATATGCGTTGCCCTTTGCGGTTCAAGACGTGGTAGAAGAGGTGATCTTGGAGATGCTACAGCTGGGAGTCATTGAGTGGCGTACGTCACCCTACAATGCACCGGTCGTGAGCGTTAGAAAGAAAGACGAGTCCAACAGATTTTGTGTGGATTATCGAAGATTGAATGACATGTTGAATGTAGATGCGGAGTCTATCCCAAGGAATGATGTCACCTTTGCTAACGTGGGACGAAAGAGGCTCTTTTTGAAGTTAGACTTATCGAAAGGAAACTGGAAAATCCCATTGGAGGAGTCAGCCAAAGAGAAGACGGCATTTTCTTCAGGAAATGGACAGTACCAATTCAGGTGTATGCCTTTCGGGTTAAAGACTGCCTCGGCTATCTTTACAAGACTGATGAGGAAGCTACTTGCTAAAATCGCTGACGCTCATCACTATATTGACGACATCCTGATAGCATCAGACTCATGGGCACAGCACATGGAAACTCTGAGAACAGTTTTCGATCGTCCGCAAGCCGCTAACATCACAGCGCGACCAAACAAGTGTGAGGTGGGGTTCAACGAGACGGTCTTCCCCGGGCACGAGCTAGGAGGAGGATGGATCGCGCCCAATGCGGAGATCATTGAGAGGATTCAAGGTGCACCGCGACCAGTGACGAAACGCCAAGTCAGGTCATTTCTTGCATTATCTGGATACTACCGCGAGTTTTTGCCAAATTACGCCGATCTTGCTGCTTCCCTGGTGGAACTCACGAAGAAAGGAGCACGAAATGAAGTCGAGTGGGGTGAAGACGAGGAGGAGGCATTTAAGGAGTTGAAGAGGTGCTTGTCGAGGTCACCTAACTTACTGGCACCAGATCCCGAAAAGGAGTTTGTTTTACGGACAGATGCGTTTGATGCGTGTTTGGGTGCGGTTTCGCTGCAGGAAAGCGAAGGCTTGTTACATCCTGTGGCATATGATAGCAGGAGGCTGAGCAAACCAGAGACGAATTATGCCACCATAGAAAAGGAATGCTTTTTTAATTGTATGGGCCGTCAAGAGGTTTAGGCTGTTTCTTCATGGCCGGCAATTTCGGACTCAGACCGATCACCGACCGTTCGAATTTCTGAACAGGGCGAAACATGCTAACAGTCGCGTGATGCGATGGAGTCTGGGGCTGCAAGACCAGAACTTACCATGTAGAGTATATTAAGGGATCTGATAATGTTGGAGCGGACTTCATGAGTCGCGTTGAGATCTAAAGCGGAGTTTTCGTTCTTTTTATAACGGGGAACGTGGGAACCTATTAAGTAATGTGACCAGTGAACGTACATTTCGTATAATGTCAGGATAGGATTCTTGTTTCTACAACAAAGGAAGTGGGATCTCGTTTTGTATTTTAGTAAACGTGTTTTCGGCGAATTTAGTGATTAAATGTGAGCCTTTTAGTGGTGCGGGCAAGGTTCGAAATGATTGAAAATGGTCTGGGGAAATGAAAAAAAGTATTTTGTTAAATATTGAAATGTGAACTTCGGGAAAACGATTTGTTTTGATATCAGTGCATACTGGTCGAGCACGTGCGCGGGTGCTGCAAGAAAGTGATTGTGTGTGCACGTTTATGGCGACCACGACCGTGTATCAACGGCGTTGTCACGGGCAGAAGTCTTCATGAGATTAAGTTTTTAAAAGTTGGGGGAAATGACATGATCCTCATTGCAATGATTGCGCCGCGGCCGCGATCGAAGCCGAAGAAGATTATGAAGAGGACGAAGTGGGGGGCGTGCGACCAAGCGGGAAAGTTCGAAGCTGAGCACGGACCGCAACGGTCGACCTGCAGATCTCTCAACAGCTGCCACGGTCAGCGAAGTGCTCAGTCCAGTGGTCTGGTCGACGGAACCTTCGCCGGACTTTGACACGCGGGGCTGCCATGCACAGCTCCTATCCGAGTCTGCGCTACGACCTCCAGCCATCGAGGCGAAGGCAACCGCCTTCACGAGAACGCCACGGAGGACTCATGAGCCGAGATTCACGTTATGTGTCTATGACTTGATCAAACATTAATTTGTGCTGAGACGCGTGCAGAAATTTCTTTATTCCCCAGTAGCACATAGCTCCGTGAGAATCTGGGGTTTGCACGGCGCATTCTGGGACTGGGTTGGTAAATATCGGCGCGCAAATTGCCGGATTCCAGCCGCAATACGCCGGCCTGAGAGCGTGGCGTCGTGAATAAAAAACAACAGCAAAAAAAAGTCGGTTTTTCGTTGCCGTAAACTACCGCTTCCTGCCGGAGGAGACACGTGACGTTTTCCTCCTCTCTCGCGCGCTCCCTCGCCCTTTCCGGGCATGAGCTCGAAAATTCTGGCAAGCCGGTGCAACGGACATGCCCAAACGGTTCATTTCTGCACTTCGCGCCAAATCCGTGTGCCCGGCGACGCCATCGCGAATTTCTGCAAAAGTGAAAAGGTGCGGAACGAGGAGGAACGCGCGCCTAAGGATAACGGCAGCAGATAAGTACAGCGCTTCCTTCAATTAACCTGCATTTCTTTTCGTAGTTTGTTCCGGGCGCTTGCCTTACGTCGATATGTTTCGGTTAGAAGGGGAAGACTGCATGCTTTCAGCGCTTCGTCGCTTCGTTGCCAGGCCGCCAGGTTCACTCAAACGGAATACATTCGAGAGCTCTGGAGCCCGCGCCGGCGCAAAGTTGGTGTTGTTTGCTTCTTGTTTGTTTGAAAGTTGATGTCAGTGCCCGTCCAGTGCTATAAAATAGCTGATTGAGCCGGCGGCCGGAGCCTGAAAGCAAAGGTATGGTTGGTGTAGCATAACGCATGAAAGCATATTCCTGCCAGCACATCGGGCTCCAAAAATCGAGATCTGTCCTCTCCACGGTGTTAGCTAATGATTTGAAGGTGTGGACGGTGTGCTTTTCGCGGTTACCAGATGAAAGTTGGCTCGTCGCTTTGGTTTTAAGCGACGCCGGCAGATGACTCGTCGAGCTGGAGTCATCCCGGGACACTTCTCCCATGCTCCTGGGATTTTTTTTTTTCTCACGCAGTCACGTTGTTCGACGGCTGACATTTTCAGCCGTGGGCACGGTGGCTGCAGGATGATGAGCCTTTCAGATACTCGTCAACCGAACGTTATCCGTTTGATCGCGCCGCACACTTGGCCACGCAGTTTCCTCACCTAAAGCGTATACCTTGCACCGTTGTCCTTGCGTGTACCCGAAATGGTGGCGATATCGAAAGGCATAAGAGCGAAGTCTCTTTCAGAGAAAGCGTTGGTTGAATTTTGATAGCCTTGGCAGCTAGAGACTTCGGATTCCCAATCGGTCGCGTAGACAACAATAATTTTCGAGCAACTGAATGTTTTTCCTGCAGCGACCGCGAGAGGCATTTCGAGCAGAAGTAGGTGTGGCTGACATGATCTAGCCCTGCCATTCCCCGCACGCACGCCGGAGTGTTTCTCGGGCAATTGTAAAGCCATATATTGACGTTCTGAGTTACTCCCCAAAGATATATGTTCCTAATGAGCATGGCGCGCTAAGGATGTGTTTTTGTATTACAAATTTTTTTTTTATTTGTTCCTTTTTCTAATGCTTTGAAATGCATGTGCAGTAAAATAATAATGTTCGTTGGGCTCTAAATTAACTGCAGTGACTTACTTTACTCCTGCATTGTTGTATGTCATACATTCGCTTACAAACGTTTCTTATAGTGCAAATGAATATAATTTATTTGTTCAATTTTGAGTTTTTTAATGTTTCATACTTAAAATCGGTTGTAGGAAAGCATGATGAGAAGACTGTGCACCGAACAACTCGCTCTCAAGGTCATAAATCTTCCGTACAATCTGTATGAAGTGGATTATAGCAGAACGCAATTCAGTGTTGACAAAGTATGTCATACTCTTTTCCGGTTACATGAGTGCCTCACCATTTTTATACTTGTAGTTACATGTGATGAAATGTTCATTTTAAGTCTGGTGTTTCTTCGCTTCGTTTCATTAATTCCCTTTTGTATACTTATTTCCGCTATTTCGTTCTTTGCTATTCTGAACGAAGATGGGCCGAAAGGGGGGTGAGCTCAATTAGAAGTAGAGTGAGGAAAGCAAGCATATTCACGGCCTATCTGCACACGACAAGCAATTGCATTTGTAATTAACAAAAATGTTCTTGGCCTTATTCCAAGAATAAAGCAGGTGAATATTCACCCGGCTTTCTCCCTAGGATGTCATGATGGAAACGCTTCAGAGACATCCAGAAGGAGGTGGCGGAGCTTTTATCAGACTCAAGAACTTCGGCAGGTCCCTCCAGCGCGCACTCATGCAATGAAGGACAGCCATCTTGTTCTCGGGACGTTGTACAGTTGACAACAGATGATGCTGTAGTGTATGAAGCCAACACATTTATGGTTGATTCCGAGACATTCGATACGGTTCAGGGCCCAGGAAGTGATGAAGAGCCCAATTACACTGATGACTCTTTTTCGGAATCCGGCGTTGAATATTGTGGTGCAAGTGACAGCGAACATGAAATGTGGCCGGATCTTTAAGCTATGCTTGGGGGAGGCATGAGGCTGCAAATCATCTCAGCTGCCACAGAAAGACTCAGAAGAATAGCTCTGAAACGCGGGCTGCCACATGAAGCTGTCAATGACCTAGCACAGATGCTTCGTGACCTGGGTCACAAGAAAGTTCCCAAAGATGCACGCACCATTCTCAAAACATGCCGGAAGTCTAATGTAAAAGGAGATTTTGCTCATTTTGGTTTGATCA
The DNA here is from genome assembly GCA_013358835.2 of Ixodes persulcatus. Classification (NCBI taxonomy): domain Eukaryota; kingdom Metazoa; phylum Arthropoda; class Arachnida; order Ixodida; family Ixodidae; genus Ixodes; species Ixodes persulcatus. The sequence continues at coordinate 36,793 of JABSTQ010004137.1, forward strand.
AAGGCTCGACTTTTAAGCTGTCTGCTGAAGTGGGCATCAGTGATGTTGTGAAATTGCATATAAACATTGATGGCATTCCGCTTCACAGAACTTCAAGCAAAGCACTCTAGCCAATCACATGCTCCTTTGCAAATATACTAGACAGGACCCCGTTTCCTGTCAGCATTTATTGTGGCAGTGGGAAGCCAGTTGATGTGGAAGAGTTTCTGTCTCAGTTTTTGGAAGAAATGAAACAGCTTTGATACAGATGGCATCACTGTCGCTGATAAACACTTACAGTTATTTTGACGGCAGTAATTTGTGACATGCCTACAAGAAGTTACGTCAAGTGCACAAAAGGACACTCCGGCTACAACTCGTGTGACAGATGCACTCAGAGAGGAGAGTACATTGATGGCCGAGTTGTCTTCCCCGACGTATCTGGCATCAGGTTGCGAAGCAATGAAACGTTTCGCACAATGGAAGACGCCGAACATCACCATTCCCTGTCCCCTTTTTGTAGCCTGGCCCTTGATATGGTTTTCAGTTTTCCACTTGATTATATGCATATGGTCTGTCTCGGTGTTACCAGGCGGCTTCTTCATCTCTGGGTGCATGGCAGGCTTCCATTTAGACTCGGTGCTCTTCAGAAGCAGCTTCTACACAAGGAGCTTGAAGCGAGTTATTTACCTTATGAATTCCAGCGACAACCACGCGGTATTAAGGAGCTGGAATTTTGGAAAGCCACAGAATATCGATCATTCCTCCTTTATCTAGGGCCATCTCTCCTCAAGCCTGTACTGCCTTCACGCTTATATGACCACTTCTTGCTGCTGCACTGTGCAGTATCCATCTTGTGTTCCCCAGTGCTGTACCTGGACTACAATGACTACGCATCTCACCTTCTCACAGAGTTTTCCAGGGAGTTTGCGAAGATCTACGGAAAGTCTCAAATGTCATACAACATCCATGCACTTTGTCATCTTGCGTCGGATGCCAAACTTCACGGTCCTCTTGACTCTTTTTCGGCATTCCGTTTTGAAAACTATTTGGGCAAGTTAAAGAAGATGGTCAGGTCTCCTTCGAAACCTCTGGAGCAAATCAGCAGACGACTTTCAGAACAAAATAATGATTTACAGTTCCCTAACTCTGAGCGTCCAGTAAAGTTCTTGAGTGCCGACTCTGAAGCCAACTCTTGCTGCATGATGCTCGATGGACGCATTGTCACAGTTTCTCAAGTGGACTCTAATAGGATTGTTGGATTCAAGCACAAAGATCTCACGGATTTGTACAGGCACCCCTTCCCGTCGTCGCGCCTACGAATCTTCAAGACCTCGTCAGTGGATAGCGTCTTGAAAACATGGCCAATCACTCTGCTGTATCAGAAATGTGTGAGGTTGCGTTATGGCACTGGATTCGCAGTTATCCCACTACTGCGCTCAGAGCCCAAGGTTGGTGAGTCTTCAATGCAAGTTGACATCTTCAATAAATTAATCCTTTAAGACAGAGGTGATGCACCCTTATTGTGGCCCTTGCCACGCAGCAGTTCCTTGCGAAGTGCCAACTTTTATGCCATGAAATTAATTGCTAATGGATAACCTGCCAGATCTGTTCACCCTCAGTGAAGTGCACGGAGATATTTCTTTAAATTTACAGTAATGTGTCGGTTCAGAATTGATGTTACGACTGAAAAATGTTGTCAACACTCCTCTCGACGTACTGGCATATTTTATCTCCAGGCATTTCAGATCATTACAAATGAAGCTAACAAAGAAAGAACCTTGCAGTCGTGCCGCTGGCCAAACACCGCAGCCAATTTAGACCACTGGTATGTGCCGTGCAAAATTTAAGAATGCGAAGATGACTGGAGTGCAACACTGAGCTTGACCATTTAGGCTTTCCAAATGCTTCCACCAAACCTAAATGGCCGCACTTGAAGGCTTTGCTTGCCTTCCAGGTTATATGTGAACAGAACATATGCATTCACTCAAAGTTCACCTTTATTTTTTCCTCATGCAGGCTGACCAGCCATGAATCCAAAACCAGGCCAATGGTTGGCAATTGTGGAGTTCTTGGGAGAAGAAGCGACCAGCTCTGTGCCGCTTTCCTGGTTGACCGAAGAGCTGACGAAGTGCTACTGGCCGACAAATGTTACAAGTGGAAGACGGGAGTTTATGATCAAAAGTAATTCCCTACCTGGACCATGGCGCAAGTTCCCCATACGTGTCTTGGGATATGCATGTAAGTTTAAAACGGGGAAACACATTCGAAATGAAACTACTCTAATACCTGCTTTTTAAAACACGAATGTTTGCTTTAAGCGTCCTATGAAGAAGCATGTGAGAAAGTCACTCCCTCTCTGGGCACGTCTACAATAGACCCTGAGTCAACAGTTGATGCAAATGAGCTTGACAGCGACCTTGAGGAACCTCGGACTTTCATAACCCTGAGCCCGTAATATACCGCACTGACCACTTCGCCTTTTCTTGAGACTCCACTGGGGTAATTTTCTACATTCTGTTTTTATGTCGTTACCATTGCAGACCTTCGCTCACTCCAGCTGTCCAATCTGCTCCCTCTCTGCTTGCTGGAGCAAAGATCAGTGGGGTCTGCAGGCAGCCCTTTGACGTCGTTTCGTCCGCTACCATCAACACAGCAGCACGAGCCTGTACTCAAGCACCAGAAGTTAACCAGCGTGATGAGAGTGGTAAGTAAACCGAACATTTTGTTCCTTACATGTGATACCGTGCAACATAAATTCAAAGGATATCCTTGAACCTAAGGTTGCATTCATTTGCATCACCTACTAACCTCTTCGATGCACTAATCATAGCTCCACATTGTCTTTTCGCAGCTCTCTTTAAAAAGATTCTCACCCTTATGGTCGAAGTAAAAAGTACCGTGAAAAGCTTGGAGTGACGTGTGCAACGGCTACAACAACAGCTGAATGGCCTCTGTCCAGAAACTACACTAGAGACTCAGCTGCCTGTTTTCCCACTGACATCAGAAAAAGATGTGGCTGCACTGGAGTCTAAACTTGGGCGCCCTGAATTTCGAAAGGAAATGGTAAGCAAAACATGCAACTTCGACATTACACTGAAAGGCATTTTCTCTGCCAGCTTTCGTCAAAATTTCCAAGATAACATTTGCAATACATACTTCCTCCGTTGTGGCAAGGATATATAATCATTCCCACTGGGCGGACTCTCTCATACTATACATACCCATTCCTATCCTGCTGAAACACATTTACGCAAACAGTACCACAATTTCATTATTTAGCGTGGTTCTTTTGTCTATCGCTTGTTTCTCTTCATATTAATGTGCTTTCATTAAAATAAGGACACCAATTTCACCTAACAGAAATAACAACTTCAATAAATGTTCCGCTTTCCATACGGAAGGCATCATCAGTGCATACAGAAAAATGAGAAAGTTTCGGTCAACGCAGCCCTACCTATCGGGAATGTCCATGTATTTTCCAGGAGGAGGCCACGGTTCTTGTTGCACCCTGATGCATCCCCGCGGATGAATGACTCAAATAGCTTGCGTGCGCCCCACCTATCTCCCTTCGCCTCCGTTGTTGCGGCCGTAACGTTGAAATTATTTCCTGTACGCGTGGACCACGAACTCTCTTTTGAGATGGATCGCGTTCGTAGAATACTTTGTCCCGGGATTTTTTTGTTATCAGTTCTGGTTCAACTTGCCGGTATCCTACCTTGAACGTCTTGGAGGCGAGACGTTCAAAGATGCTGTAGTCATAATGACAAAACGAGTCCTCTCAAATGAGGTGATGTTACTGTACACTCTCAAAGGCACGAGCACCAAAAAGTGCTTTGAATCTCTGGCTCTCTATGGATGCATGCGAGGTAAAACTTGTTTTTTCTCATATCTCGAAATAATTACAAATTGGATTGGCATGAGTAAGACTCAAATCATGATGGTGTTTCGGAAAAGTTAAGATAGTTTTTCTTAGTGGAAGGCTGCATTTTCATTCAGCGCAATAAAGAAGCGCATCAGCCGTGCGTGTTCTCATCGTCATCCATTATCATGGTAACCAAACCAGTCCTACTCCGAAGTTCATTCATTGTGCTTGACGTGAAGTTCTTCTGATTATATTAATAATTATTTGCACGGAAAGATAAGAACAACAAGCAGAAAAAACAACATTGTTTTTTCACTGAGACAGCAGAGTAGTTTAGTAGAAATAAATGAACTGCGCAAAGGACGAGGACAGAGGTAGAAACGAGCACGACACACGGAGCGCAGTGTAGTTTAATTGTAGATAATGGAAAGGTTGTGTCCTCGTCCTCTGCGTTTTTTTTTTATTATTTCGCACAGACTCATTAATTAAACAGTATTCACTATAGTAGCAACATATAGAAATCATCCTATTGTTATATATATGTACAGCTGTAAGGCACAGCCTAACGCGAAATGAAAAAAGAACCTCCGACAAGACACTTTGTTCAGCGGCGTTGGGCCCACAATGGCCATATGCACTTTAATTTGAGGGAGATTGCAACAAAGGTTCATTCTCCAACACCGCCACCTGAAATTACCTTGTCGAATGGGACTGTTATGTGGCTAGAGACTGTATGCTCATAATGACTTGGTATATCACAACTGCGGTGTACACGCTGTATCTTTGTGTTTCAGATGTACTGCTTAAACGCTTTCCCAGACTTGTACACGTTACTGAAAAATAGTAAGGAATTACAATTACAATTACTCAAGGCTAAATTGTAATTTTTTACAATTACAATTACCTTCTCATAAAAGTAAGTGACCGTTACCCCAAAAAGTAATCCGTTACTTTCGTGGCGTTACTTTCAACAATATTTTCCTCACTTGAGAAACAAAAGGAAGAAGGTTATTCAAGTTCTTATTGTTGCCACCTGTTCCATTTATTGACCTTGAGTATTTTGAGCAACAGCTGGCTCTCGAAAGTCTCGTCAGACATATTGCGTCATTTCTTACTGAGGATGTCGACTGCTACGCTGAACACCCTTTGAACTGAGGCACTGGATGGGAGTGCCATATTGTGCCTCACGAATATTTAATGCTCTGCATTGAGCTTTTTCAGCGAAGCAATGGAAGTACTATTTAGCTCGAAGATTGAGCAAAGCTTCATCGCTGCAGCCTTTGCCTGATATTCGAGAGTTTTAGTAGAGTTGGTAACAGTAAGGTGATAATTAAATAATAAATAAGGTTTGGCGCGATATTCTTCTTTCTTTGGTCCTGAACAGGTCGAGCCTCGGTTGAGACGTTGGTGAATAAGAGTTTCCAATATATAACTATATTTAATCGAGAAAAACAAAAAAAAAACCCACCAGAACACTCATAAGAACAATTAAATAGAACGTTGGTTAAAACAAGGAAATGTAAAGACACGTTTGCTGTGTGTACCTTTTTTGGTGCCGTTCAAAAACGTACGGAGCACGGACCGACTGCAGTTTACTCCGGTGTTCTCAAGATGGACGTCCGCTGATGCCACGGGCAGTGAAGGGTAGAGTACTAAGTAAGCCACACTAAGTAAGTCCCGCTCACGAGTTTCACTATCTCCTCAAGCCCAGAATATCAAGTTTACGTCAGCCACCTTTATGTTTTATTTGTAAAAATATCTGCTTGAGATAAGATGCGTCCTGCTGGGGTAAAAACAGGGAGAAGAAAAAAGGAAGACTATTACCATTTTCGAAGTGCTCGCAAAAAGCTGACTCACAAAAAGGGTCACTCACAAAAAGGGTGACTGAGATGCAGATAACCTGGCTGGAATTCGCAAATAAAGTGGGCCAACCCTAGAAGTTGGACTACAAAAAAGTAAGTAGCTTTTAAAACATGGACAAATAAGTTGAAAGAAGCATAAAAAAAAATACATCTTGTTTTGTAAAAGAAGATGATAAGTGTGCAGCAACGAATGAGGACACTTGTGGCAATGACACCTTCGCATATTATCACATCCCTTTTAGTGGATTTTAGGGCGGACGGAGCGTTGTCTCTCGAGTTGTAAAATTATGAAAATCGTCGTAGTCACTATAACCAAGAAGGACATTGTTAATTCTTGTCTGTGCACTTACCGCCTCGAGCTTCTCGAAGAGACACACAATCATTTCATGTCTTCTTCTCCCCGCCTTCGATCGAAAACAAAAAGACACTAAAAAGAGCGGATACAACTGCCCCCCTTTTCTTTTTTGTAGAAATGTTTATTTGGATCTTTTAACATTGTTGTTAGGGTGTAAAACAAAAGATTCAGTGGCTTGGTGTTACAAAAAAGGGCTTTGCGGAACTGAAGAGTGCCAAGCCTCCCTTTGCGCTGGTCAATTTGCGTGACGGTGTCACTGCGCTCAACTTTACCAAAATGAAAACGACCTTTTCTTTAGAAAGGGGGGGGGGAGGGAGGGGGGGGGGGCTGGTTTTGAAAAAAATGTAACGGATTACAACAAATCCGTTACGTAAAAAATGTAAGGGAATTACTTTAAAATTACTCTACAACATATGTAATTATTCCGTTACTAAATTACCGACAAATGTAAGGGATTACAAGTAATTTCGTTACTTGTAACGGATTACGTACAAGTCTGCGCTTTCCTTCCACTGACGGCACACGGATCGCACAACGTATTGGAAAATTTTTGTCAGGAGCGTCCGACAGAGAAGGCGGCCGGGAGAAACGACGAAAGATGATGAGAGCAACAGTGGAAAACAGAGCACTTCGTGGAACTGACACACCGACCGAAGGAATTTAAAAAGAAAGAACTATGCTGTAGCCTGGAAATTACGTAACTGGATATGTTAAAACATGTTGAGCCTCAAGAAGGGACACTAAATTAGTTATTTTTGGTACGACTCTTTATGTGATAAGCTAGTCACTAATAAACAAAATGTTCATTCAAAGTTTCTGCGCGTAATGTCTTTCTTTAGATCCTACCACAGAGGGATGCAGGTCAGCGAAAATACCGCACGCCGGCACGTTTCGCTACAATAACCCGCTACGGAAACCAGAGAGAGAGAGACCGATATCGGTGTCCCTTCTTTGGTTTTCGTAACGGGCCTTTGTAGCGAAACGTGCGGACAGTGCAGCGCGGCCCGTAACCCTTCGGTGTTGCAAAACGGCTCCGGCCCGGTGCCGGCTGCCCCTGAAAATGCCGAAAAAGGGCGAGACCGTCCCAGAGCCGGCCTGCACGGTTGTGCTATTGGGAAGGCTCCGGCCCAGCTACGACGTTTTGCGGCACAGCCGGAAAACGCCGCACACGGCACGTAGCCGATTGATGTTGCAAAACGGTTCCGGCCCAGTTCCGGCTGCGCCTGAAAATGTCGGAAAACGCCGAGGCCGCCCCAGAGCCGGCCCGCACGTTTGTACTGCTGGGGTGTATTTCAACATGCAGGAGCAAATAAAATGAATGAATGAATGAATGAATGTAACGCGTTCCTTTCATTTTGAGGTAACATAAGCCTGTAACGCGTTTCTTTTATTTGCAAGTAATGAGTAACATATTTCGTTACTTTATTCCTTCTCGGGACCGCCCGTAACCCTGCCTTCCGTCGAATAGAGGAAAAAACCTTAGCAAGTTGTTTCCTCTATTTTTTTCACAGAAAGAGAACTGCGCCTTGGAATTTTACACGGTAGAACTGACCTACTGAGTGCACATTTGGTGAACGTTGGAGCTTTCCATGTGCACGCGCCGATTCTTCCGGCTTGTTTTACAGCGGAAGGTCCAGCCGAATGAAGTGTTCTTTTTAACAAATCGAAGCGCCGAGCTTGATGTCTACCTTCCACTTCGTTCATTTACTTAACGTCCCATTGATACAAAAACTTAATTGCAATAGGAAAAGTAATTTCCTATTGCAATCAAGTCCGAACACAAAAAACAAAAATCAAGTGATGTTTGTTAACAAACTAGGAAAATCAAAATCAAGCTGATTTCTTCTAGTTTGGCGGGGGATTGCAGCGATAAAAGGTTGTTAAATGAACTGCACTTACGTATACTGTGATTATTTCCCTTCCTCATTGTTTTCAGTGATCGGACGAATTGATCAATCAAGCCAGTCTCGGGGTGTTTTTTGTATGGCGTTTTATATTGTTCGAGGTACCTACCGAAAAACCCAGCATAACTTTTCGCTACCTGGATTATGAAGCTGGAAATCTATCTGGATTCTATCTGGACTCTATCTGGATTTTAGGTTTTCAGAAATTATTCCTTTGTCTACATACAATATGGATTTCGGGTTTCCAGAAACAAAGTTCCAGTTCCATAATTCAGATAGTGAAAAGTTATACTGGGTTTTTCGGTAGGGAGGTTCTGCAGTATTCATTTCGTGACATCGAATTTGTTTTACTCGGCAGGAACCAGTAGAAATGACCACCAGCATGATTTGATAACGTTAAGTGCAAACCAAGTATAGTTGACGCTGCTGTTTCTCATTGCGTGTATCTTATTACGTGTAGGAATAAACTAATTGAGAGAAAGAGAGCAATAGAAAAAGAAAGGGAAAGAAAGAAAGAGAGAGAATGGTTGCGAGAGCCAGGCGGTCATCATTAGTTGGCGGTGGAGGGGATTACAAGTAAACGAATTTAAACGATCGGTCCTTGAAGACTGCAGCCAATGCATTATGGGACTTTGGAGATAAACGTCGCTGGTAATCTTTATATTTTGAACAACAGGAGAGGCGTCAGCTTGCTACGGAGAACTGGGCTGCCTCAACATGTCCGGCTTCTACGACTCCAAACTGCGTAACGTGAACGCCCTGCCGGCATCGCGCAAGAGCATCGGCACGCGATTCTTGCTGTACACGCGCAGAAATCCGACGCAGCCGGACACGCTACTGTGGAATTCTGACCCGGACAGCCTCCGAGACACCTACTTCGACCCCGAACGGCTGACCAAGTTCTACATCCACGGATTCATGCAAGTTGGAAAGTTCCCGGACTACCCCATTGCCGTAAGCTGCTGCTTTGTCGTCTTTTTCCAATATATCACAAGGCCACCCCATGACTTCATGACCCGCCTCGGGCGGTAAACACGCCGAAGTACGATAAGAGTCGCCGCCACTGAACTCTATTATTATAAGCTGGATCGCAGATCGAGTCTCTGTCTTGCTGGGGTCGAGCGGCGCCACCGGCAGCCATATCGCTAAGACACCAGCTGAAATCCATGGGAGTCTATAGTTGAAACGGGAAAAACTGAAATTGCTTGCCTTAGTAGGTTGTTTTCGACGATGAAACTTTTATCGTGTTTTCCAATAATGACACATTAATTTTTGGGCGCAAATATTAAAAGCGTTAGAATACCAATCTGTTTTCCTTTTTTCTCTCAATAAATGTTTTGTGGTTGAGGGTCTAGGGTCACGGCTTTATTAGACGTAAAGTGTGATGCGATTCATTTATACAAAGGCTGGCAAGAGTCAATGTGGAGTCGTGTTCGTGATCTCGAAGATCATCAGAGCTTAGCAGACGAAAGGTTAGGAGGCCTTTACTGGGGGCATTCGCGTCGTTTCGAGCGCTTCTACGGAGTACTTCTGGTGCAGTCATTGGCTTTAAATTGCAGCGAGGGCCTCTGTGACGCACTAAAACTCGGAGCGTGTCGTTCATTTGTTGAACGTGTCATTGCTTTAGCAACTGGAGTGATGCGAGTGCTCGCAGAGAACTAAGTTAGTCAGAGAAGGCAACAGACTGCATGCGGTTTGTTTTCAAAGTATGGTCAATGGCAAGACGTACCACGTATTTCTGACATTAAAATGGTGGCTGCAGATGCAATTCTGGGTGCAGCAAACAAAGGGTCCAACTATCCCCCTTCGAGCAAATGTTTCTGTCTAGATTTTAACAAAGTACCACGCACAGATAATTGCTTATTGATCTTTAATAACGGTACTGACGAGATAAGTTATGTTTCGTTTTTTCTTAAGTCTAAAATGTGCTTTTAAGACGAAAAATTGGGCAGCTTCGCAATGCCTCAGCTAGATGCCGTCGGCCGCGATGCTGGGTTTTATCGGAGCTATACACTAATCTTTGGGGTAAACAGCGTTGAAAATGACTTTATCGTGTTTTTACAGCGATCGCAATACATAGCTCGGCTCAGTTTTGCGTAAACGTTTCAGGATTTGGTACGGTCACGTGTGTAGTGGTCAAATATCTACAACATGGCGGCAGCCAGGGGGGTCACTTTTGTCTGGTGAACGGGATACCTGTTTATCACTCTCAGTTTAAGCCCCTCTACCTCGTTGACGTACAGAAACATGACGGACACCATGATGGTGCGCTTTTGATGCTCTCTGATTGGTCTCATCAGCTCGCAGCGTCGGCTGCTTCTGGGGCCCTAAACTCGTCAAACACAAAGTTGGAGCCGAGAAAGTTCGCGGAGCGCGCCGATTGGACACTGGCTACAAGAGCGCGAAGTCATCGTCGTAATAGTCCAATCGGTGCGCTCCGTGAATATCGGTCCCAAATTTGCGTTTGACGAGTTTAGAGCCCCTGGACTTCAAGGGAAACGAAGTATAGGCTTTAGCAAAAATCGCCTTCTGCGCGCTGCCATCTTTGTCTGCTAAGCTGTGGAACGCCTTTAAGCATGCGCTGTTGCTCTGTTGTGCGGTAGATCGGACGCTGCGCATGCGTCCACAGCTCAGTGACTCGGCATGTTTTCGCCCGGGTGATGACAAAATCCACCTAGAAAAATCAAAGCCCGTGAACAGCCTCCACGTGACGTCATCACACTTTGATGGCACCAACTCGGTTATTGGGCCCGACGCCGAGTGTCCTTTGACGCATTGATTGAACACGAGTCAGCTACACCCCGTTGTCATATATATAGAATATCGTACGCAAGAACTGCGTGACATCGGGGAAGACTTCACCCTTAAAAAAAAAAAAGGAAAAAGAGTGTCGTCTTTCACCTTTTTGTCCCATCTAATTCTCCCCAAAACTTCGATTCGACGTACAACGCATTAAACTCGAACAGACGTCCCCAAATTTTACGAGGGGCTTGGTAAAGGTGCGCTATAAGTTATAACTTATTAAACACCTAAAGTACGTATCAGATTACAGAAAGAAAACGCTAAGGTTTTGCAGTAAAGCCAAAAAACAAAAACGATTTTGTTTTTTGTAGTTAGTGACACGTAGATTACCTATTTTAATGAGGTGTACCGCACGGCTATCAAGCCACTCGTGAAAGCTTGTACCGTCAGTTCGACGTCAGTGTACTGTACGTCGAACTGAAGTTTTGGGGTGTATTATATGGGACGAGGAGTGTAAGAATATGCCCTTTTTTTCGAAAAAAAAAATGTTCTGCTTCATAAAAGAAAATAATTCTACAAAATAGGACGGTCTTGGAATACGGCCACTTTCAAGTTTCAAATATAAACGCATACACACCAATTAATTAAAAATTAATAAAGATTATGTTAACGGTACGAACGGCGCATATGCGAATCTTCTGCAGTAGCGCATGCGCAGTACGTATACCGGAGGGCCCATCGTATACCGTCTCGGACGTGGAAAAACGGTTTTCTTCAACTCTATAGTGTCTCCAGACTGTATTTTTGATGATGTAGTAGCAGTGCCACAGCATTTAACGGTGACTTTGGGTGAACAGAGGATGAGGGACGAGCTTCTCGAGGTCGGCGACTTCAACGTGATCGCGGTGGACTGGTCCAAGGCGAGTCTGTTCGACTACGTCCATGCGAGTGCCAACACCCGAATCGTGGGCCTGGAAGTGGCCAGCCTGATCGAGAAACTGCGAGTGAGTTTTTGTTGGTAGAACCGATATCCTGTCGTCGCGACAAGTCTGTAACTTTTGAAATATGCCAAACAATAATTGCAAATATAAAAGAAACAAAAAAAAACTGCAGATATACGACTTCTCTGTTCTTGTTGTTGTTGTTGCTATAGTGACATTCTTTTGCAGCATAAGAACTGCAGGGGAGGTCGGGCTCCAACTCAGGAATAAAACCTTTCCAAAATTCAGTCCGGCACTTTTGACCCCTCATCTCAAGAATTACACATGTGCCGTGCTAAGGGCGGTCTTCTGGAGCTGGGAAGGAAGATGTCGAAGATGCTTTTAAGCAGATGATACGAGACTTGCACATTCAAGACATGGTGCGATGCGACTCGGGAATAGACCAATCTCACCAGGTACTTTTCGCTACGTTGCCTCTGCCGCGGTGCATCCAGGGAACTTTAGTCTTTCTGTACGTGCGAGAACCTACGATCCATAACCTCGTTGTTGGGCTGAGCGTGCAGAGCGTGAAATGGCACGAGCCCTCTTGTGCACTGACCTGTGGACTAAAGGCATCATGCATGCGCCAAACCCTTGGTGAGATTGGTTTATTGAGTACAAGAGCTGCGTAAGCGTTCATTTCTAGCTCGGTAGTTGGGTCTGGTTTATGTTCTGGCGGTACATAATCGGTTCTAAATCCCCTTTATGAATGGAATTTCATCAAGACGCCTACGTTGGTTGGCGGTGCGTTCTCTCCGGTTGTATATCTTTGTCATCATCGAAACTGAAAGAGATCAGGAAGGAAGTGTACCGCGAAGAAAACATTCTCGTCTGCCATTGACATGCGAAAATGACGGTTCCTGATAGGATACTCCATTACCGCCATTAGCACGGCAAACGCTAAACAGTAGGGGTGTGCGAATATTCGCCATTTTCGAATAACGAATCGAATATTACCCTATTCGATTCGTTAATCGAATTGAATAATAATTTTCAAAAGATTCGAATATTTTTCGAATAATTTCCGAATAGTCGTTACGGTGTCGCGCCGCGAGGTTCCCTTCCCAGGCGTCCCACAACGCGCTGGCACGCCTGCACTACGAGCCCGCAAGATAGAAATACGTAAACTCTTATTCTGCAGACAATGACTGTCATCATCGGCAACAACAGTTTCTCTCTAAACGTGCGTTGCTGTTGCCTCCATTAGGGACCACTGTGCTAAGTATAACCCATAGGTATAACCCGCATGTAAGCGATTTGCCCAGAGACGAGACAGGTGACGTCGACCCGCTTCGCTGTCGCTCGGTCAGTCGCGCGATGAGGCAAGCCGCATGAAAGTGGCGTGAGCAAGCGACCAGCGACGTGACGAGCTACAGTGAGAAATCGTCGCTCGCTGGTGACTCTCGTCGCTGTAGCTCGTCTCGTCGCTCGCTGAATCGCTTACATGCGGTTCAGCCTTTAGGGACCGCTTTCGCACGAGATGCTCGTGCACGCTTTCGAAAAGCTTGTCGTGGAGATGTTTCACAATTGTTGCAACGATACCGCCGCTGTCTATGAGCGAAGTAGAAGTGGTTGAAGCGGAAAGTTGTTCGAAGCAGTGGCGTCACGAGAGTCAGCGGCCCGCGACCCCCCCCCCCCCCCCCCCCCCCCCCCCCGCTCTGGCGCGTGGCCCGCCGCGACACCCCCCTGAGCGCTGCACCCGGGGTGGTCCGCCCCCCTTGTGACGCCACTGGTTCGAAGAGAAAGCGCAGTACAGTGTGGAAGGTTTTCGGCTGCTCCCATGCAACCAATTGAAAAAAGCCACAACAGCTGCTTGTGTCGAGTTTTTCCGAACACTTTCTATGGTTGTTCCACTTGTTCAGTGTGAGATGTTGCTTTTTGAGGGCGCAAGTGGAACAAGACAATACGTTTTCCCAGAGTCTTCTCAGATCAGGGAAAACAAGGTCCCTGGACGTAAGCACACGGCCACGTCATGCCCTTGGCACCTTCCTTGATCCCCGATTCAAGGATATCTGCTACAACGAGGAATAAAAAGAGAATGTAAAGTTCCTACTTAGTACAATACTTCAGGATGTACCAGGCTCAAGCGAGCTGTGATTTTAGGTTCAGCATCCGCGTGAACCATGATATTATGTTTAGTATTCTAATATTGTAGTAGCTTTTGTCTTTATTTAATTATTTATTGTTGAACTCTAGCCATAAGGGTATAGTCGAATTTTACAATAATTTTAAGAAACATTTTGGAACAATAAAAATAATTTTATAATCTCTTTGCTCTTCTTTAGTAGCAGTCTACCTGCTATTCGAAAACTATTCGAAAATTATTCGATTCGTATTCGTATTCGATTCGGTGCCACAATTATTCGATTCGTATTCGATTCGGTTTCAAAAATCACTATTCGCACACCCCTACTAAACAGCTCTATCAGCCACGAGGCGGCACTTAATTGCGGAGAGTCTTTTATCATACAGGAATACTACGCCGTGAACGCATGCTTCTGTCATGAAGAAGGGGAATGCGCCATATTGCTGAGTTAAGAATTTGTGACAAGCGTCACCAACGTGATTCGCTGATCGCTAGGTTCTTGTTAACACCATGTTTGCGTTCTAATTTGAAAAAAAGAAAAAGAAAGACACACATTCGTTCTTACAGTTGTCTGTGCAACGCGCGCTTGGTTTATAAATTATATCTAACTTCATTTAATGAAACATTGCTAAGACACGTCATACACAAAACACTAAAGATCCCGTTTAAATAAATAAAAAAACGGACGTACTGTTTTTTGTTTTTTTTTCCTGCCGAACTTACAGAGTACGGGATAACTGGCACTAAAATGTATTTTATAATAGCGTATCCATACAGAACAAAGAAAGATAGAGCTTTCGCTTTTACTTCTTTCTGCTGTACAAGGCTAGATCGTCGGTGACAATGCAATTGAAAATACAAATCCAACAAAGACAAGGGAAATTGTACAGCAGCTATGTCGAGCCCTTGTCGACTATGTCATTCGTATTTCCAATGAGCATTCAATCAAAAATTCTAAAACAATCCAAATTTCAAATTGGGACACCAGGGAATGTCGTCTTGACGCATTCGGAGTGCGTCAACAGCACGCTTCTCTCGATGTTTTCTTCAAGCTAGCCTTCGGCGTGGCACCAGAGTCCATGCACGTCTACGGTCACAGCCTGGGTTCCCACATTGCGGGCTACGCCGGCGAGAAACTTCAGGGCAGGCTGGGACGGATCACAGGTACAGAGGACCGCTTGTCAGCTCCTGCAGCCGTGACGGTCTTTCGCGCACTTTGGAAGGATTTTACCAGCAGTACTGAAATATGGGAGATGGCGCAAGCTAGCTGATGAGTGGTCATACTTAAAAAACCACGAAACGTTTTTTTTTTTTCTTACTTGTCTCAGGGTTTTATAAGTGTGACCATGACCAGCAACCTATATCACAAAATCTCTTCTGTGTGCTACTCGTAGTCTGTCGCAGCGTAAAAACTAAGACTAGAGTTGTTTTAACGCAGAATTGCATTAAGCATACTCAAATTTCAGTACTTTGCGTCCCGAGCGTCGCATGCCACAATAGGAGTTCCCCTGTAAAAGTTATTTTTGGACTCTTTATTGAAAACTAGTTGACTTCTTGTTGACTCTGATTACTTTCTTTTGCCTTTGACTTCTTGTTTACATGTTCAACAAAAAGTCTCAACTTTGTGTTGTATTGTTTTTTGGTTAAATTCATGCAGCCTTTTGTCATAATAAATGCTGTTAACCTCTGCGTTAATTTTATTTTTCTGCTCACTTGCTGTTGACAGTGTAATCAGAAAGACTGCAGACGCTCTGGTTACTTTACGTTGAAAATATTCAGTTTAACTTTCTGTAGTCATGGTGTCAATAGAAAAGCCGCAGACTTTCTGGTGACTTTTTTTTATTGGACATAGTATAAGTATATTTGATTACTATATGTCACAAGTTTACACTAGCGCGAGCCTCCTACCTTTACAATGTTTCGGCATCTGGAGGCCAGGCGTTCAAAAGATACGCCCTACCGTTCTCACTCTGGCAGTGAATATAGTGACTTGACTGACTCTATTAATCTAGTCACTTACCCCCAAAAAAAAGGGGAAAAATGAACATCTTTTAGCGCGGATGCAATTTACTCGCCTCGTCCTGAGTGGTGTAACGCAGGGAAGCGATAGCATACCTTCTATGAGCCGCTTTTGTGCAGGTTGTTTTAGCAGCGACTGCGCCGAATAGTTATTGCTTGTACCAGTGCTTTTTTACTGAGAGATAGGGTCTACGAACGTCGAAACGCCATTTTCTTTTTTACCGACTTCGGAGAACTAGATAGGATACTTGGAACTTTAATAAATGTTGAGGTGGTCACCGGCTAAACGACTGCCTTTGAAAATGTAAGGTATGTAAGGCTGTGGAGCAGTCAACGGGACCTGATTCAGGTGTGGGTGCTTCAAGCTGTGTGTGTTCGTTGTGTTTGTTTCGTCCGTGCATTTGTGGGATTTATGTACTGCATTCAAATACCACGGGGACCCAATTTTCAAACAAACGACAAATATGAAAAAAAGACGTTCGCTATGTTTTTTAACATTATTCTGCGGCAGCCAATCTGGAGCAAACAGAAGAGCCATACTAAGCCTTCCAAAACATTCTTATATAAATAGCTAAGCTATAAAACATTCTCCTTTCTTTCTAGACGTCTGCAGCTTTTTAATGTAAAGTATTTTTTAATTGAAAAGCCACAGAAAAAGCATCTTGCAGGCGGCAGAGTCGTCTATGCGGAGAGAAAGTCGTCTGCTTCTTGCGCAGGAGTTGCGGTGACGTCAGAAAGACGCTGAGCTCTATGGTTTGGTCTGGCGTCTGGCATCTGGTTTGGTCTGGCGAGACCTTGGCGTCTGGCGATGCGCTCAATAAAGCTACTAGAGTAGCCATTTTTCTTTAGGTCTTCAATTATGGTCTTCTTCTCCTTCTTTTTATCGGTTTCCGACGAGCAGATAGTCGTTGCCCTACGCAGGAGGGTCGAAACAACGAGTCATAAGGCCTGAGTGGTTTCGACCCTCCTGCGTAGGGCAACGACTATCTGCTCGTCGGAAACCTATAAAAGAAGGAGAAGAAGACCATAATTGAAGACCTAAAGAAAAATGGCTACTCTAGTAGCTTTATTGAGCGCATCGCCCGACGCCAAGGTCTCGCCAGACCAAACCAGATGCCAGTAGAAGAAAGACAGCCCCATCAAGTCGCGCGCATCAGCGTTTCCTTACGTAAAGGGAACCAGCGAAGCGCTCGCACGGGTACTGGGAAAGGAAGGTATTCTGGTGTCCCACAAGCCCACGTCCACACTCGGAAGGTTTATGCCAAGACCGAAAGATCGGCTACCAAAAGAAAGGGCACAGGGCGTGGTTTACATCATTCCTTCCGCAGAGTGCCCCGCAACCTACATCGGCGACATGAAGAACTTTCCCGAGCGTATCCGCCAACACAAGAACGACGTGCGGAAGTTTGACAGTGAACGCAGCGCCATCGCCGAACATTGCGATACCTTAGACCATCGCATTGACTTCGCGAATGCGCACGTGGTGGACACAGAGCCCAATTTTCGAAGAAGACTTTTCTTGGAATCGTTGCAAATCCAGCACACGCCAGGAAACCAAAACAGGTCTCTGGGCGCTTTGCCCTCTGTGTACGCGCATGGCCTCCGGGACCTGACGGAAAAGCTGAAGAAACGACCATCTCCATAGCTAAAAAAAGTTATTTTACAATTTTTCAATTTCCTAATTTTTCCTTTTTTAATTTCTTTTCCTTTCTTTTTTGAAGACGAAAAGGTTAGGAGCTGCTGCTGTGTCCGCGTGCCTTCAGTCACCCCTGAAGAAGAAACCGAGTTGGTTTTGAAACGTCGGGTTGCCTTTCGAATTTTGGTTGGAGATACATTTTCGGACTTTAGCTCTCACCCAACCAGGCAGATGTCTGCCGAATATCTTTACTTTCAAGCATTTTGTGTGTGTTGCCTCCAGTTTTTATCGAGAGTTTTTGAGGGAAAATAAAAATTGGCTGTTCCGGGTTTATCTTGAATTCATCCATGCGGCTCACAGGCCTGGACCCTGGCGAACCATTCTTCCAAGGAATGCCTACCTACGTCCGTCTCGACGAAGGAGACGCCCTCTACGTGGAAGCTGTCCACACGGATGGCTCTCGTTTCGCTCTGACCTTCGACGGCAAGTTGATGCCCCGATTTTTCTAAGCATATACTTGATCTCAGCACCAGCCTCAGGTGTGGAGTAAGAGCGAGCCACCCTAAATGCTGGTTGACACGCACCCCGTATTCTTGCGCTACGTGACGTCACAAAAGCTGACGTCTGCTTCCGCCACAAGTCACCGGGACATATGTGCTTCACGTTAAGCGTGGCCACCAGTTCAAGGAGATAGCCTATGGCACGCAACATTCGAGAGACGAGTGTTTTGGGGGACTTATGCGCAACGTAAGAAAACGAAAGCAAACGGTGATGCGTACCCCTAACTTTTATGCAAAAAAAAATTAAAAAAGTTACCGAGCGTGTTTCCGGCACAATGTTAAATACTCACAGATTTGCCTCGAAATTGGTTCATAACAGATGCATATGAATTAGTCACCCAACTTACAAGGCACGATATATATATATATATATATATATATATATATATATATATATATATATATATATATATATATATATATATATATACAGGGTGTTTTTTTTTTTTAAGCTTAACAGATTTGTTTAAAAAAAGCCGTGAAAGTTACACTTATGCCGCTTGTGGAGGTGAGTTATACGGCCAGGGGGACATATTATAGAGGGCTAATCGTAATGATCAGTTGGCTAATTAATTAAAATTCGTTAATTAACTTTTAATTAATGAAAATAGACACATGGTTCCAATTAGAAACTTGCTCAGCGTCATCGAAAACCCCTAAATTCAGTCATTTTCAGAAAGACGTTGAGCGCGTGAGAAGCGTAGTACTGCACTAAAGTTACCACTCGTCGACCAGGTACAAGGCTGGGGCTAGATAAGAGATGGAAAAATCGCGCGGGCGCCTTATCGCAACCTCTAGCTTTGTACCTGCTACACGAGTGGTAACTTCAGTTCACTACTACGCTTCCCGCGCGCTCAAAGTCTTTCTGAAAATGACTGATTTAGGAGTTTTCGATGACGCTGAGCAAATTTCTAATTGAAACCATTAGTCTATTTTCAATAATTAAAAAGTTAATTAACGAATTTTAAGTAATTATCCGACTGATCGTTACGATTAGCCCCCTATAATATGTCCCCCTGGCCGTATAACTCACCTCCACAAGCGGCGTAAGTGTAACTTTCACGGCTTTTTTTAAAAAAAATTGTTAAGCTTAAAAAAAAGACACCCTGTATATATATATACATATATTTTTCTCTTTTGCGAGGCTAGGGATATGGTGACCGCGGGGCCAGTGCTGTGCCTGTGTCCTTGTACTTCTCGTTCCTCGTCTGTTGTGCTGTTCTAAACTTTTTAATTATGTCGCACGAACTAGCCCAAGCTTCAACGTTAGAAGTTTAAAGTTTGAGGCAGCGCTCACATGTTGTAATATTGTAAATATTAGGGACTTTTAGCAGACCGTAGTACTGTGTTCCGCGTATTGCGCTATCGGAACCTTTAGAGCATGCTTTTAAGCGCGCGCCACGCGCTCAC